>JAPZPB010000424.1:0-33366 GCA_037952635.1 Bryoglossum gracile | reverse complement strand
TTATTTCGAACTAGGATCCCTTGCGTAATAATAATATATGGGGGGGGATAGTAGTACTGTACAAAAAGAACTGGAGGCGGGTCTCAGGTTCAAAACTTCACTTGCGTGCACTGTGCAGGAATGCAAAACTTTGCGAGTGGATATCGGAGAGCTCGTTTTGAGGATTTGGGCCTGGGAAAAAGGGTCTAGATCTAATTCTGCATTGCTGCGAAGAATCTGATTGTAAATCAGAATGTCTGTCGGTGATGTGGACTGAAGGGTCAAAGTTGTCCTTGGGGGATTTGGAATGCCGATGGCGAAGATGCACATAATGTTTGTCCAGCATGAAGGTAGTGAGGTATGTTTTGACCTCCTCCTGTTCAATTTTTTATTAATTCCCGGTCGCCCTGTAGACTCGCTACCGTAGTTAGAAACAAATATATTCTTTCGAAGACTTTGCTTCTCGTGTGAAATACTGTGTACATACAGTAGGTACAACCATTATACCCCACATTATTCCTCCCGATTGGGTGCTGGCCCAACCCTCCAGCCACAAACTAATACCTCACTGCCGACCACCTGTGGCCGTGCAAGGCGGCAAGGCAATCATTATATCAACGACCAGCCTGCGGTCCTGAGTCCTTCATGAGAGAACCTTGCCTATGCCGCGCCCTCGTTCATCACCTGAGCCAGCTGCAATGCGGGGAGGTGGCACACAGTCGGCAGACAACCTGCGGGATACAGAGATACAAAAGTCCAGCACAGTTCCTGAGCCCAGCTGAGAGATGAGAGATAGATAGAGAATACATGACTGAGGCACAACCAACATGGATGCACGGTGTAAGATAGGTAGAAGCCCCCAAATGACTCAGAAATTAAATCAAGTGATAAATGACTGCTGAACGGAGATAAGTTTAAAAATGTTGATAGTGGGGTTTTCTCTTTTGTTGTGTGTTTTTCCATCCTTGCTAGGCCAGCCTGATTCCGTCCTCCATTCCATCCTTTCCTCCCATTTCTACCTGATATGAAAACCAGATTTCCTCAATCGATGTGCTGCCTGAGCTAGATAGATAGAGTGATCCTCCCTAGGAAAAACATGATTTGACTGCCTGAGCTGGAGACTTGCTCCTGTAAATATATGTTTAGGAAATAGAATCGAATTGCACTAGGCAAAACAACAACGAATCTCAGATTACATCATTGGACAAATCGAGATCGACTCGAGAGTTGAAAACAGAGGTAATGGAAAGAACCCATAAAAATCGATCCTCCCAAACACCTTGGTATCATATCCTTCCCATGCAAAACTGAGGAAGTACAAATGAAAAAAGACCGCGGCAAAAAAGAGACGCTGAAGAACGGGCGCTCAAGAAAAGCATGAACACCATACCCAATGACCCAATCCCAATGCTATGCTATGGAAACCCGCTATGCTATGCAAACTTCAATGACAAGTTGTCGATGTCCGTGTCTCGTTCGTGCGGGTCTGGGCCCTTATATGTGTATGCGTATCCCTTCTTTGCGCCCTCGATAACTTCGTAATATTCATGGCATAGCATAGGTGTGGCGTGTGTGTTCCAACTTGGTTCGTTTGGTCGTTCGTTTGTGTCGTTGTCTCGTGAAAGCGTAGATATTCGAGAGAGGAAGAGAGGAGAGATTCGCATTGACTCGGGGAATGTGCGCTGGACGTGCCGAATCTCAAGGCGCAGACGAAGCTAGCAATTGGTCGTGACCGGTGAGTAGCAGCGTGAGTTGAGATGGCGGCGCAGAAGAGGTTCTTCCCCGAAATGAGAACATATAGTCTCTCCAGTGGTCAAATTCGAAGCGCACAAGAGGTGATGATCGCCATGCGTATCCTTGAATGCCCGTTATCGAAGACAGTATGTTTCATCTGCGGTGTCTCCTTGATGAGTGCCTATGTGATCCATGGCTTGCTGTGCCGTAGCCAGAGTCTGAATATCCATCCCGCGACTGCGAGGCTTCTTGTTGTTGGTGCTGTGAATGCCTCTCGCACGCATATCCTACTAAAACCGTCCTTTCTTGTATTGGGTGTCCATTCTGTCCATATGCCGCGCACATATCCACACTGTGCTTGTAGTAGAGGCACCGGCACACTGAATAACGTTCGACAATGAGGTAACACATCTTGGCGGCGTTGTTGAAGTAGAGTTGACTTGTAGTAGCGGGGTATCCAAGCAATGATTGACTAAGTGACTGGCGGGTACGTGAGTTAAGTAGGTATATGAGCAATTATAAGAAAGGGCCTCAGGTAGAAGGAGGCGGATGCTATGAAATATATTAATGAGCAGACCGAAGAGAAGCCTGAGCAAAGAAAATTCTAACGAAGGTAGACAACAGAGGATAGGTGAACCAAAGGAGTCATCTGTACTCGTGGGATGTGACTGCCTTATAGACTCTGAGGCTTGGCCACAAGAAGTCTCAAGAATACCAGAAGGCAGCAGTGGTGGGGGGATGAATTTCGGATGCCATATGCAGGTAAACATGCAGGAAGTGGTACCGGGGAGGGTGAGGATGAGTCGGTGGGTGGAGTGTCGTCAGAGAAAGGATATTCCCAAAAAGAGTAGTCCCAACCTCGTAGTCCTACCAGTAAGGGCAATGTTCCGAGGACCACGGCCCAAACGGGTGGTCTGTCCTTGGAGTGGCTTACCAGGAGGGAGAAGGCCCCTCGAAGGCTGAGACCACTCTGCTCCATGTGCTGAGTCAAGCCTCAGCCTCGAGAGCCAGGTACTGGAAAGTATTGATACTGTAGCAGTACTATAGTAGTCCCAATATCTTGTACCCTAACACGATCTCTTGGGGAGGATCCGGCTCTGGGTTAGCAGGGGAAGTAGTACAGTAGCGGGGTGAACTACAGAAGGAATCACGGCGCTGCTGTGGCATGGGATTGAATAGCTTGGCATCGGACCCTAGGCTGCCACATGTGTCCACAATGGAGGAGAGATCTTAGAGAGGTACCTGTAGTCCAACTGGGTAAGTATGAGGTGAGAGAATCGGGGGCGCCAGGGGACGAAAGAGCAGTGGCGTACAGTACATGCCCAACAGCGTGGGACGGGTGTCTTGGCCCGACAAGTATAGTACAGTATCAATGATGCCGGAGCGAGCGGTGTTAGAATGGTGGAGATGGGTGTGAGAGTTTCCCATGCCAATGGGTAGCTTTCAGAGTGGCAGTCGGTGGGAGAGTCAGTGGGAGAGACGTCTTGGGGAGGGGGGACCTGTGGTCGAGTGAATGATGATGCAGTGTCGTGGGGATGTGAGCGAAAAATGGCCCGGAATAGCAAAAAGGCTTGCCTGGAGCCTGTCTGGCCTTCTGGCCGGTCTCTCTAAGTGCAGGGCTGTGCTTCTCGCCAAAGACCCCTCCCTGGACCTGACATACGGTCGTTCCCGCGACTTGCGATGGGTGTCCATAATAGGTTAATAGGTACTGGGCGTAAGGTACTGCACTGTACATCAGTCTTGGGCAAGCAATTGGACGTGCAAGATTGGAACAGATCCTTTCCCTTCTCCTGGAACCGTTTAGAGCCGTTGAGAATCCAGTACCGGACAAATGAAAGACACCGAATCCTCCACAGCAAGAGTCCAACCCCCCATCCTAACGAGTAAACAACTACAGTACTCGGCCGGTTGCCTGCCAACCAACAAGATCCTGATTCCTCGGTCAATCAGTACAGTACAGTACAGTAGTCGGAGATTTTGCCCTGCCGCAGGAGCAAGAGGTTCTTCAGCTAAGCTGCCGAAGTGCCTTAAAATGCCTTAGGATGCCTTCAGGCTCAAGCTGGTGTCCTCTCCTGCATAGAGCCGTATTTGCGCCAATCAAGTCCTCTTCCACTGCGAATTATCTTACAGGCCCGTGGTTCTGATTATCGCAGCCTGGTCTTCTGCTCCTTTTCAAGAAGGAGAATATGCAGTCAAGAAGATGATATGACTCTATTCCTGTGGCTCTCAGCTCGGGATGGAGATGAAACATATTGTGACATGCACAATCAAATCTGTGCGATTCCTGAGCTCGGTGAGCTCTGTGAGGATACCGTGGTGATGCAGGAATTGCGTTGGAGTCAGAGGGGAGTTATCTGTCGAGAACACAAGCTAGGAATCTCCATTCGACAGACATGAGAATTGCAGCAATACGCAGTTGATATCCCTAGTTGACCTTTTTCATAGTCTCAAATACGATGTATCGTAAAAGCGCAACCCATTTTAAGATCTTCGGTAGTTTTTCACCGCAGTGATCGCTAGTAAAGTCAATTGAGATTGAGGATACCCGCCGGTTCTCAAGATAGCCGCAAGATATCGCACTTTAACGTGGGACAAGAGTTCAGTGACTTTTGCGCAAGAGTCCTGGCCCGAGGTGGCCTCAGTTGGCCAGTAAAGTCTGCCTTGCGCAAATCCAAGCGCACCTCGTTATACTCACAACGACGCAGCAAGGTCCGTCGGCGGCCATCTGATGCTGCAACGACACGGTTCGTAAGGCGCCCAATCAGGGTGTGTCGCAACAACGTGATCGAGGACTCCGCCTCAATGTGGCTTCCTATGACTGCTGACTGTGTCGCGAACGGTTTCGCTGCCGCGCGATAAGTGATTCGGCGAGGCCGGTTTCTGAAGGCAGCAACTTTTGACTTCTGCTTGCTGCTTCAGAGTCTGCTTCAGAATGTCTGTCGGTGAGAGAATAGCTCTACTGGAACACTCGGATGGGACTGTACGATGTCGTCATGAGTCCTAGTGATAGACTCTCCTCCTGACCAGGAGTTCGGCATGACTGATTTTTCCTTCGTACTTCGAAACAACCATTGATATGAATAGATTCAAGAAGCCGGATTACGGCATCTTAATTCTCGGAGGGGTGGGTCTGAAAGATCTTGGGGTATGAAAGCGTTCAAGAGAACTTGGCGAGGAGATCTTGAGCACATCCCGGTGCGGATCCTGGGGGAAAAGTTAGAATTACGTCAATTCTTGCGTTTGAGCGACGATTGTTTTTCTATACATACAAGATTGCCGCCTTCAGCTCAAAGGAACAAGTGAACAAAGCTGAGACCATCCTTCCGAAGGTCGACTTAAGGTCTTAGGCCTGAAGAGAGGAGATCTCTCAACGAAGCCGTTGATTGCAGATTCGCAGAATGGTGGAGGTCGAGATGATGGACTACAAGGCCCTCAATTGAATGCGGATCAAACTGTTTCGAATCAATGGTAGGGCTGAGGACTTGCATGGAGGCAAGATTCTGGGTGTGGTGCAATGCATAAGCTGGTCCTGCATGATGGCCTTATAATCCCTTGCGTTCCAGGAATCCAGTCTCCTTGCCCGTCAAACCTAGCCGAGCGGTATGAACGAGGCCGCAGCTTTATCGACTTCAACATATCGGTATTGCCCGAGGGAAATTCATGTTAGTCCCTCAAGAACAGGCTGCTAGATGCTGGCAACCCCTTTCCCGAACTTGAGTATAGCCAAGCATCAGCCTTGGCCGCTCTGGGGATGTTAGTCTTGTCCTGTTGCACTATGTGGCAGAGCGCTGGGTTTTCAGCAGTGCCATAAATTGTCCCCTCCTCAGTCCTGGAGCTGTCGGGGCTGAAGGCATTCGCATGCAGTAGCTATTCGAACCAAAAGAGCCCTAGGGAGACCGTAGTGGTCCTAGTGGAGAACTATGTGATTTCAGCTGGCGTTGGAAGGAAACAGAAGGCAGAGCGATGAGCGTCGAAGTATGGTCGCCCGGCTGCTTTGGCTTGCTGACCGTATTCCAGTTCCAAACATGGTAGCAATGCAATTAAAAGGCTCAGAATCACTGTTCGTGGTCAGCCAATCTAGCACTAGCAAGCCGAATGCAAAAATGAAGCTACTATGTTTTACTCACTAGTATTTGAGGCTTCAGCCTTCATCTGAACACGGTTGTGATGCCCGAAGAACGACCAGGCACTGTCCTGCAAGTTGCTCCTGGTCAAGGGCCGGTTTCTGCCCATGATCTCTAGTCTATTCTTGCAAATAGCACACTGCTCACTCAAATCTCGTATCCGCTGCTAAGAGTTCGAGCCTGCGGCCGGCTGGAGCGATTTTGTGATTTGCATGAAACAGAGCTTATGCAGTGCACTGGAGCATGCCAGCCTTTATTTCCTCCTCATATCGAGATCGTTCATGTAATTGGCGATATGACCTCGGTGTGACCTTAGATGCGAAGAATTTGGAGTTATACGGACGTGTGAACGAGACGAAGTACGCAAGTTTGGAACCGAAGAGCCCTTTCCCATTATGCCCACGAGTGAGTTTGCACGTCTAGTCATCCCGCTCAGGAGGTACTAGGTAGCAAAAAGTTCTCGAATATTTGAAATTTCTAAAACATCTAGAAATGGAAATTCTAAGATATTGCTAACTTTAAGTGGCTATGCCACATTTTTCCTTCAGGGAGCATTTCCATGACACCAAGTTCACTGATTGAAGGCGAAAGCGGGATCAGGTGGATCATTAGACATTATTGATGAGTCCTGAAGCATGAGGCTCTTAGCCATATTTCAGACAGAAAATTAACAAGAAATACCACTGACAGAACTAAAAGCGGTTTCGTGGCAAGCCGAGCAATTCAACATTAGAATCCAATACGTAAGTCTCTCCAATAGGCCTGGCAAGTCTCATATAACTCGGCCTATAGCAACGCCATCACAACTACGTTCCCCAAAGCATACACCAAAATAACCTTCCGAGATAGTCATGAAATACCCCAAGACCACTCACTACCTTGCCCAGCAAGGATCACAAACGCCTGCTAGCCCGATCTACGAACCCGCCGCGGCCTGCAGCAGATCTGAACGTGAAAGAAACCTCGACTCCCTTGCCTCTTGCCCACTCTATAGCATCCGTCCCAATACTCTCACACTCATCCAACCTCAACTGCTGAATCCCAGCATTAACAAAATGTCTCACAGCCACGCCCGTGATCCTCGCACTTGACATGTTTAGCTTTTTCAAATTCGGATACTGGCCAACGATTGCCATTGCCTGATTGTCGTTGATGATTAACGAGGATGCGTCAAGCTCTTCCACTGTCTCAGACGCTGGGAACTCCTCTTCAACTGGCGTATCTATTAGATCAACCAAGCGTGCACCGACACAAAGTTTCTTGAGGTTACCGTTCTTTATGGAATGGGCTGCGAGTTCTGAAAGTACGGGAGCGGTGATGAATGTGTCCTGGATGCTGAGGGTTTCGAGAAGAGGTAGCTCGGGTATAGGATCGGTAGACGCAAACAATGATCCGAATCTGTTATTATCGAGGATGAGGTGTCGAATTGTGGGTGGGAGTAGCGGGATGAGGCGCATATTCGTGTTTGTTAGATCCAAGTGCTGTAGCTTGGTCCAAGCTGTCAAGTCTGGGCGGTCGTTTGCTAACGTCCACTTGTTGAGACTGACATACTCAATATTTGGAGTGGAATCTCGCAGGCTGTCCTAGAAAAAGTTGGCCAGGTGCAAAATATGATCATATTTACTCAATGCTAGCGTCGCAATGATACTTACAATATTAAGGAGAAGTCCATTTTCTGAATGAATGGACAATCGCTTCAGGTTTTCGAGGCTCGCCCAGCTCTTAGGCATTCCATTACCTGTGATATTGAGGAATGCAGCATTCATCAGAGTCGATTTGCAAGTTTCCATAATTAATTGGACTGCCGAGAGTGTGATTCCAGTACTTGCGGAGACGGATATCGTATCTAGAGCCTTGGCTTCGGGGAGAGCTTGGGTCAGCGAAGCGCCAACAACGCCGGATCCCTTGATCTGAAGCTCTCTCAACTTCTTACACTTCTGTAAGAGATACATTGACTTTGGAGCATCAGTGAGAATGTAGGACTTCACCGTAATCGTTGCCTGATCCAGGGTGTAGTTTGAGCGCCTGAGATGTGCTTTCATTGAGTTCAGCGAGACTGCTTTCTTTGCATGGGTGGTGTCCATAGTCGTCCAGAGCCCATGGCATCTACCGAGCAGTTTCTTCCAGGCATGGGAAACAGCTAGGCAAATTCTGAGGTAGAGTAAGTGAATGGTAATAATTTGAATGCAGACCGACTCACACTCGATCGCGCATGTCCATTTGCTGGCAAATCATCAAGGCCAATTCAACGGGCAGATACTCCAGAGGATCACGACTCTTTCCAGGATCTTGCTCTTGCCGTAACTTGTTGTACATGGACTGGAGAAGCTGCAAAAGTCAGTCCAGTAAATTCGAGCGACTTGGGCTAGTTAGACCTACTGAACGCTGCTGGTCATTGTCGCTGATCTTGACTTTCGTAAGGCCTCTTTCGTAGATCTTCAAAGCAAGAGCCTTCTCCCCTTTCAGCTGTAAAATCTTCCCGCACCTAAGATAGCCCTGAATAACCAATTAAGCTTGGAAGTAAAAGGGCACTTCGGGATCCTTACCTTTGATGACTTTGGCATCAATTCGATCATTGCCTTGGCGTCTCGAAGTCCTTGCTGTAATTTGTTCAACTTTTCGTATGTTCCGGCTCTGCTGTCCAGGGCCGTAAGGAGCATATGGTCTGAACTCATATTGACAGCCTGGATTTCATGATTAGCAACAACTTTTTGATTATTCTCGCATTTGAGTGAGCTCCGCACGGGGAACTCGAAACTCAAAGCAAAAATCACACAACAAAAGCTCGGTGAAGGTGATATTCTTAGATTTGAAGCAGAGACTTAACTACCGTTAAAGAAAAAATTCCTCATGAAATTCTGCAACAAGACAATTGCCCTGTAATACAGTCTCAAGGAGCCTCTGGGGACATGGGACGGATGTGATACATGGCTTACCTTGGTGAATGCCTCCAAAGCTCCGGCATATTCTTTCTTTTGATACCGACGCCGTCCTACTTCCAGCGGCGCCATACCTTCCTCTGCCCGGTCGGCCATGTCGATGCCGTGAATGTGTAGTAGATGAGTGATATCGCGTTGACTTCTTGATAAAAGGAGGACGCGACAGCAGGGGTTTGTTGGAGGGCGCCGGCGCCAGCCCCACCCGCTTCGAAAGTGCACGGTCCATCACTTTAACAAACCTCAACTTTATATTATCTCATGTAACTCAGACACTTAGTAAGGGGATCCATAGCACCGATTCCAACTAGTTAGTCTCAACAATAACCGGACACTTTTCTAGGTGTTTAAATTAGCAGTGCGACAACCCTTCCAGCTTCTTACTTGAATTAAGCGATTTTAGCTAGATCGCGTATCCGTTGCGTTTAAAGAAATTGCAAATATGATCGCGATTGTAATATCCCTATAATATAACTGCGATATAAATAAAACTACATTTCTTCTTTAAAATGCAACTAAGAAAACTTCCTAGTAGCTCACAGATAAAGAAAAGGCTTATTTAGAATATCAAAACCTGAGGGGTGATATTTTTGAAAATGGACAGCAAAGGTATCAATCTCAACTTGTATCCATGGCGTTGCACTCCCATGCTTCAACCCACTCGGTCCCCGGAAAATCTCTATAAACACCTCCATCCCAGAACCCACTCCCAATATCTCCCGCCTAGAAGGTAGGCTGCCTCATTTTCACGGCATAATGCATCACGAAATACTAATCCCTAGTTCGGGGTTTAAACTTAACTAAAACCAGTATAAAACCGAGGCTTTAGATGCTTGGCCTAGCATTTTCCATACCTTATTTCCAAGTTCTCTAACCTTGCGGACTTTACTAGCCACACATCCATATAATACATTATGATACGAAAACGAGGCAGCCTACTAGTAGGGCATATACTGCGTACAATCATCTAACAGCAAATAGTACAGCCCAGGATTTGTATCCGCAAAACAAGCCGGTCCCTCCCTTGGACTCTCAAGCCTCGCATGTCCTGGCATCCTATTCCAAGTCCCAAACAAGCCACCTGTAGCCATCTCGTGGAAGGAAAGAGAAAGCTAAGAAGGAGAGGTATGAAGAACACATGGGGCGAGACTCCATGACAGACGAGCAGTCTTAGCAGGGATCCCGGAAATTGGTGAAAGAGCTTGGAGGAGCCGAGTTGCGCTATTCCTTTACAGTCAACCTGGAGACCTAAAGAGGCCCGGAAGTCCTGACAGAAACTTGAAAAGCGACAGGTCGCTCAGCACTAGTGAAGCACGTCTCTTCTCCCCAGACTAACTCTATAGAAACGACTTGTCAACTCTAAGTTTGGGATCATAGGGAAACAGCGTTGACAGGTATACTACCAATACAAATGAGACGAGGTCGACATGTTTAAGAATACCAGTCACAAGAGCCTCATCCAAGTCTGCACTGGTGATCCGTCGGGACAAATACTGAGAAAAGGGAATATTTGTAATATAAGCGTACCTATTCCGGTGCATCGCTTGAAGAGGCAAGTGCCTTGGCTGCACTAGTTTGACTCGGTTAGATAGGGGGTGGGGAAAGGAGGAATAAATTTTAAGTAGAACTAATAGGTAGTGTCGAAAGGGCCCGGAGACAGCCCAACACCTTGACTGATGCACAATAGCCACAAAATATTCAAGCTGCAACCTTTCCTAAATCGAGAAATTTACTTCTGGGACTCAAACTCAGAGGAACACAGAACCAAGCAGAAAGCCATATGGGTGCTGGTATAACAAGCCCAGGTTTATTTTGTTTTTGGCGGCCGGAATGAAGTCTCTTAAAAACCTTGGAATTTTGGCGCGAATTAGGATGAGAGGCAAGAACAGAGGAGAGTCGTGGGCTGGGGGTGGAGAATAGTTATAGTGGTGAATTAAGAAGAGCAATCGGTTGAATAGCCTTGGTGAATTTGAGATGTGCTCGGGACTAACTGAAGCCGGGAGACCTTTTTCTTGTGATATGCGGAGGGTGAATGAAGTAAGTTGTCGTTATTCCACCTTCACGTTACCTGGCTGAGTTCCAACATCTCTCTCAAAGCAGAGTGATATAAAAGTCCCTTTGCAGCAGAGTTCAAGAGAAATATACTGGCAAGACGAGGCTGGGTATTGTAGTGAATCTGCAGAGCTTCACTGAGAGAGTTGATTAGGTTTGTGGCAGAGAGGTGATGCTTGAATAGTTGAGGGTGGAACTGTGGTGGGAGGATGTGGGGGTGAATGCACATTGCAAGCAAGAAGCTTGGAAATTTATTGAAATAGCAAGTAAACCTGCGTGATATACTTCGAGATATTGCGACAAGTAAAAGTAAGATTATGGCTAGACCCGCTAATATCATACCAGCTATATCCCCAAGCAATACACATCCCATGCCATAAACCAGCTACTCACTCCTCACATCTTAATACCCAAAACACTAACCCTCCCTCCATCCCCCTCTCCATCCCAACCAAACACCAGATGAAACCTCATCCACGCACATCGCATCTCCATGAAGCCCAACTCATCTCTTGTCATCGCTGAAATCTCTGCTATCTTCCGTCCAAACAGCTGTTCCCAAGCCCGCGGACTCCAGATCATTTTCGAAGACTGGATGCAACCGGTTTCATCGAGCAATGGGCCGAGAACACGAGGGTTTATGGTCATTGTTATGGGCTTGTTACAGGATTTGCAGGGGGAGATGGGCGTGTTGGTAAAGGTTTGGTTTCCGCAGCTGGAGGAAACGGGTTAGCGAAGGAGAATGAAGGAGGAAAGGGACGTACCACTCGCCGACCATGAGCATGTGTCTGTAGTGGTACGTTACCAGTGTCATCTCCATAATCATAATATTCAGAAATCCAGTGAAAGATTGATTGCTATCGGCTCTCACCCTGGATCCATTAACCATCAGCAGAAATAGGGAAACATAGTGAACAAACCATTTATCCAGCTCCGCTAGCGTGAACAACATTCGCACAACCCCTCTCTCAGCAGCCTCAATATCCCACTTCTCTTCATCCCAGATTCCTAGACTCTCCTTCTTCATCAATCCCTCCGCATGCCTCCTCAACCAGTCTGCATCCCCAAACACCGGATCCACATCTATCATCGTCTTATTTAGCAACGAGATCACACCCTTTCCCCCATATCCCAGCCTATATCCCGGGTTCGAGATCAGCAATATGGTCTTGCCTGGAATCCATTCCTTCATTGAATCGATACACTCGTTCCAGAATGTCATTCTCACTTCAGCTGTATCGTCAAAAAGCATTAGGTCAATTAATTCGCTCTCGCCGCCGAATTTAGAAGGTATTTTCTTTCGTGCACCGAGACTCTTGACGCAGAGGAGAAGCTTCACACCAGTGACACCATCGTGGCCGCCTTTGAGGTAAGCGTCCAATCTCATTGCTCCCTCCAATGGTTTGTTCGGACGATAGGAGAGCGGAAGTCGGCAGATCGAAGACGACGAGGCATTGGTATGGATCATGACATGATCGGATGTGACGCGACCGGGAAACATGTTTGCATGGAAGATGACGGAAGGGATGGTTGGGTTATCAGGTTTGTCAGGCTTTCTAGAATCGGAGATGAAGACCGTCCAGAACGAGAGGAGGTTTCCGAGCTTGAGGGGATACGGAGCGTGTGAGAAGAAGAGCTTAATCTGCCAGCCATAACATCAGTGCCTAGTTCACCACTGTTCAAGACAAAGGGACTGGGGAAGGTATACAGAAATAGCTCCTTCGTCATCCTTCACAATCAAATAATGACAACCTGCCGCCTTCGGCTGCTTCTGACTCTTCCCATACTTGGTGAACAAGTTTACAATTCTACCTGAAAATCTGACACCTCGCGGTCCAGGAACTAGCCTATCGATGCCGAATTCTTCGTACTCACGCTCGGGGTTCCATTTTCTGTTCAGCGGATCGAGTGTATCATTCAATTCTTCTTCGGTGAAGCCATCGCCGGGTTTGGTTGGAGAGTCGATTGCTGGGGTCATTTCGCCGCGAACTTCGGGCTTGAAGAAGGATTGAATGCTAGCTTGGGATGGATCTTCCTTCATTATGTGAGCTGTGGGAGAGATTGTATAATAAAACAATATAATTGTAGAGATAATTGAGCTTTGTAGACAGTGGAATTTGACCATGCTGGGAGGTAGAGGCAGGAACGCGCATTGGCCGCTCCTCCCCAATTAGGCAAGAACCCCAAACCAGTGCAACATTACACCTATCACTTGAGAAGAAATAGACGGGTCATTGAAACCACAGGGCAAGAGGAGTTATTGAGAAAAGCAAGTAAGTATTCTTTATTGGTTGCTCTAATGAAGGAATGCGAGGCACTTATCGCCAAGTGGTAAAACCCGAGCGAATATCAACGCAGCGCAGCGTAGCCCCAAGCCACAACCCCCATTATTTCCGTCTGAAGCAAATTCGCAAGAACTGAAATTCCACCCACCCATCCGAATGACTAGTCAATTTAGAACAACTTGTGCTCCAAAGTCATGTCATTCTCCGGCTCAAGACCAACGCAAGCCTTGAAGATGTTGACCATAGCGCTACGTTGCTTAGCAAGAGCGTTGATGACCGGAGTGCCAGGAGGAGTCAAGGGAGCCTTGAGCATGAAGCTGAGAATGCTAAGCACGCTGTGGAAGTTCTTGAAGTCTTTGGTGACAGCACCATCAGCGGATTGAGCCTTCCATTGGATACGAGTCATCATCTCAGCGACCAAGACCAAGTCAATGATCAATGGAGATGCGAGAAGGGAGTCTTCGCAGACGTTGAAAAGCCTGCAGTTGTTAGCAAAAGTATGGGTTTGATAGTTAGGAACTTACGAGATGGTTTGGTGACCTCCCATGAAGATCTCAGCGTAGTACTCATCGAGAGCACGCTTGTTGTCACCGACAGCAGGCATATACTTGATGACGACAGTGTGGTCAGGGTGCTCTCCAGGCTTGTAGAGAACATTGTTGGCCTCAACCATGTCATCAACGACGTTGGACTTGGAGATCTCCTTGGAGCGGAATTGCTTTTGGGAGCTAAGGTTCTTGCCATCATTGTTGCCAAGATGGTTGTAGCTGGCAATGGAGGTGAGCTTGATGCCGGCACTGATCAAGAAGTCGACTAAGGCAGACTTCATCTTGGTCTGGCCAGACTTGAAGTCATCACCAGCAATGAAGGCGTTGTGTCTCTCAGCGAGCTCAATGGCACCGGGGACGAAGGTGTTTTGTGGGGAGCCGTTGATGAAGGGAACACCCTCAAGGATACAGGCCACAGCAAAAACAGTGGAAGGAGCAACCTCCAAGTGTCCCTTACCAATTGCCTTAAGCAAGTTATCACCAGTGTCGTTGATACCAGGAATGATTTCAGCGAACCGCTCGGTGTTGGCAGTCCATTGGACGATGACCTTGTCGAGACAATTCTTGGCCTTGAACTCCCTGATGAGCCGTTAGCATTGGTAGGTTGTGAGGTGCGCTGGGTGACTTACTGGATGTCCTTGCGGATCTGCTCAACATGCTCGGGGCAAGCCTTGCTACCCTCGAGGCAGTTGTCGGCACGGTCCTCTTGGTTGGCAGCAATAAAGTCAGGGTAGTAGATGGAAGGAAGGGGAGTCATTGCAGCCATCTCCTCCTTGACTTGGTCCTTGAGAGTTGGCTCGAGAACAGCGGCTCTGTCCATGGCCTTAGCTAAGTTCATGCCACTGATGTCCCAGCCACCAATGACGAGATCATTGGGGTGAACCATAGGCACCATGCTGTGGAAAGGAATGTTGATATCTTTGCCATTCTTGGTGTTGGTGCCAAGCTTGATGGTAGAGCCCATGACAATTGAACCGTAGTAGTTAGCAGCACGAGGACCCTCACGAGTCTCCCATGAAAGGCCAAGGCGGTTAGCAATGATACCTGCAGTAACAGTGGTACCATTATTTCCACCCCAGCCGACAAGCATCATGCCAGTCTTGGGGACCTTGCGTTCAGTCTTGAAGTCATAGACAATCTGCTTGGGAGTTGCCATGAACTTGCCATCGGCAGATTGAGTAACCTCAGTTGTACGATAGGTGTACTTGGATCTGATCTCATTGTCCGTGTAGATGACATTGGGAGAGTTGACCGTGAAGAGGTCAGTGTTTGCTGGAGTGATTGTGTCAGCTCCTTGGCCGTTCATCGCACCGTTTCCGTTCGAGTAGCCCGTTCCAACTTCAGCGTGAGGAGCCATGTTGAATAATGAATGTAAATGAGGTGTGTTAGGTTGGTAGGTTGGATTGGACTTGTTTTGAGCAAAGATAATCGAGAGTAAGTAGTGTTGTTGATAGAATGTGTTTGTGTTGTTTATCTTGTAAAAGGTGAGTCCGATGCTCCTGCGGCAGAAGAGCAACGGGCGCCAGCGAACGGATGGTGCGATCTGGCAGGTGCGTTAGCTCATATTGTAAAGTGAGGAAGTTGCGATCCATCTCCAGAGTGAAGGTGCAACGGAAGTACGGGGGGGAAGGAGCCAAGGTCTGAGGGGAACATAAACATGAGGATTTATAAACATGAACATACGAGTTGAGGAGATTGGAAAACGTCTTGACGACTGTGGTGATTACACTCGAAAGTGTAATCTACTTGGGGTTAGTTTAGGTAGAAGTTTTGAGACTTCGAAAGATGGAGATTTGGGGTTATTGCGAGAGTTGTTGAAGAAAGAGGAGAGAGAGGGAGGGGGAGGTAAATAAAGAAGTGATTCTGCTCGCTAAGTAGCTGAGCGTCGTCTACTTTGCCCCACCAGATCAACCGCAATCAGTTTGGTGGGGTTTGTGCTACGAGGTACCTTGGTACAGTATTGTACTTCGTACTTGTGCCTGAATTGATTGCGATAAGGCAGTTATGCTGATTTTGTGTCGATAAGCATAAAAGCTAGTGTCGTGGCTCCTATTAACTTCTTAAGCTAACAAGCAGTCTTCAACATCCGGTACTGGCCGCGCGAGACACGGCAGCATGTTGCCAGGGACAATGTCACTGGTGGCTCTGGATACTCATTCCGTACTGTACAGTATATCCCGATACGGAGGTATTTGCATGTGGACACTGGAAGGAAGGGAAGAAAGGGGTTGGCATGAAGTTGAAAATGAGGCACTGTAGGTAGATCTTAGATGGAAGATATTCAGTTCGGGTTGAGGAGATGCTATCCTTTACACAATATCTACCCAGGGATTTCAGTCAATTGGATAGACGAAGTGCCCCTCCAGAGAGTTTGGCGCATCTCTTGATTTTACGAGGACCGTCAAGGTACTTTTGTCCAAAGTTCTACTTTCCCACTCAGCCCTTCTCTGCTTCTCGTCTAATTAATGACCCCCTTTTCAATGTTACCGTACTTCAAGCCTCACATCTTTATCGACATCAAAGCTCAAACTCTTTCCCTTCTCTCTTTTATTTTGTCTGTTTACTTTCATTCTCATACAGTACCGCGTCGCGACACACGTCTCCAAAGGTTTTTTTTCTTCGCCCATCCTCCGCACTCATCTCAAATGTCTCAGTGTTCCTTTTTATTTTGATCCACCTCACGTGCCATCCAGTTACAATGATGAAATAGCGGTGTCGAAGATTGGATCATGAAGATGAGCAGTGCATAGCAAGCGCCATAGAAACGACGAGGGCGAATCCAAGCCCTTGGCTTGAGAAGACCACCCGCTCACCGCAAGTTTGAGACGGGCTTGAAGCCTCCAGAAATCGGAGTACTGTACATGTCTCCAAATCGGATATGCATCTCGTGATTCTCGTGCTCACAGAAATTAGTCTCAAGGTACTGTACTTCGTACAGTACTCGTACGAAGGTCCAGTTGGCAGGATGCGGGCGAAGATACGAGCAGGCGGTGGAGCACGTTTATGTGACATCCGAGTTCCCGACAGCATAAGGTTCGGACACGACAGTCCCGCTTTTACAATATGTTTTCATGCTCTCCAGGAAATCCGAGAATTGGGATTCATGCCAATTAGGTTCCAATGCCAGAGAACCACAAGTTCCCAACGATTTGGATGATTCGATTCGACTTCTCGAACAATTCCTTACTCACCGGGATTTAACCAAACACCCCCCCCGCAACTCAAGGCAGTTCCCCCTATCAGATTACAAATTTATATTAAATTCTGCCTTTCTGCATTCTATCCTTGAGCCTGTGAATTCCGAGGTTTTTATTCTGTGGTTCTCGTGTACCCCGGGCATAATGAGCTGTGTAATTATTGCAACGCTGAGGAGATTAAAGTTAATAAGTGCCGGAATATTCATTGATGCGGGGCTTCTTGCCGGCGAACGGTCCACTTCTAACTGTCGCTCGATGATAAAAGCAAGAGATTGATCAAGATAGTTGGAGTTGGGGTTGGTGTTGGTGTTGGTGCTGGCCAACAGTCAATTATTGCAATTACGCAAAATCAGGGGATGGCTGGAAGAAAGAAACAAGTTACTGTAGTTACATACAGTACAGTACATAATTATTCTGTGCCTCGAGCGGGTCGCATGGAAATAGAGAAACATGAAAGACGGAGTGAAGCCCTGAAGAGAGCTCCTCGAATTCTCATTGGAGCCCTCCTGCTTGCGATGCAGCCCTCATCGGTGAAGCTGCAGGTGATCATTTTGACACCCAGCCCGCACCTGGCAGCAGGGATGGCGATATTAAACATTTGAAGACGGTGAAAGCAAAACGTCGTGTGCTTCACCAGCCCATCACGGTCTAAGATGAACGAACGACTCACGACTCACGAGCATCATGGACCATGGACCTCCCGACGAGGCCGATCGTAGATCCAAATGTAAAACTGGTTCCTGGACTCTTCAGCGCTTGGAGCTTCCTTGCACAATAACGAAGTAAAGCACTGTGGTGTATCAGGGTATCGCGGGGAGATCAATGAAACGAACCAGGCAACGCATATCTCCCAAAGCCCCAGCCGAGAATGTGTTTGTACAATGTTCTGTACTGTACAGTGCATACTGTGCCTACAGTACCTCCGAGTCCGTAAGCAGTAATGATGAGTAGATAAGGATGAGGCAATGGCCATTCAGGTACTCCGTATCGAGGTCCTTCTTACTGTACTATATAGTAACTACTATAGCATACTGTGGTATACTGTATGATCAACAGATAATTCCCGAGGGGTCTGTACTACAGTAGACTACTGTACGGAAGGTACCGCCCAACTCTCGCCTCGAAGTTTGAGTTTGAAGTTTGAAGTTTTGAGTTTGAGTTTGGCGCAAAGGCGATAAATGATCTGCTTCAGCGGGCGATCTACAATACTGTCCCAGTTCGAGAAATGAGGGTGGGCCGCGGTGCATTGGCGGGCGACTTTTATGGGAAGGACAGCGCAGATCAGGGGACGAGAGAGGGTAGAATTCCGATGATACATTGATGCTGTCTAGTATAGTATAGTACGAATGTAGAGGAGAGCTGACAGCCGGCCTGGCAAGAACGTACTGTATAGTACCCTCGTACTGCACTTCGTAGGAGTCGAGGAGAGAGAGTCGGAGAGGGGAGAATCGAGATGGGTTATTGCCAGTACGAGGTATCCTCATTACCTGGACCAAGGGCTTTTATGCCCACCAGTAGCCAGTCGTCTACTCACCTGGCTGAGAGGCAGAGTGCCTTTATTTACTTGCCTTAACTCGATTGGGAAAGCAAATCAGTGGCTGCAGGGCCGCAGGGCGTGTTCTTTTCTCTCCGAGTTACTTCGTAGACTCTCTCCATAATCCAAACCCTGAGAAACCCGTGCAGCCAGCAGCCAGCAATCACAAACCCCATCTCTATCGTCTCCACGAAGTATCTTCCCTATCTTCTGCTACTGCCCTTCCATGTTTCTTTCTGTTCCATAGCTTTCAATTGCATTGCATCTCCATTTCTATTTTCAACCTCCTCCGTCGACCGTCTCTCGATATCAAGCACACCAGCAATAGCGCCCCGTATATACTACTGTACTCTCCACTGTCCACTCGGCAACCCACGCTTGCTTGGCCAGCATTAAATCATAGCTCATCATACAATTTCGACATCGTGGAGAACTCCTGAACCGCCAGGCCTATCACACTATCACGCTTCAACTGCCCCTGCTATCCTCTCAATTGAGTAAGTTGAGATTTGAGCCCGGGGCATTCTGTGGACAGCTTGTGGACAGGCCTCTCTTGCTAGCAGTGCACTCTGGACAGACACCCTTTCGACTTTCCCGAGACGCTTCTCTGACAACCATCTCAATCACTCTCTTGACTATCTTGACTATCTTGACTCTCCTGACTCTCTTGACTCTCTTGTTTGTCAACTACTGTCACTACCGTTCCAGCAGGTCTTGGGAGCTTGTCATCGCCGCCCCCGGCTTACTCCAACGTAAAACAACTCTACATCACCAACAAACTCCTTACCCACACCACACCCTGTCCCCCGCAAGCTCTACATCACCAAAACCAAACATTTGGCGGGAGATCAGACCTGACTCGTGGAGCTTGAACACGAAGCTTTAGGATTTGAGTTCCTTTGATATCACTACTGTCTGGACATACAAAGAACATTTAGACGGGAAACGGGAAACCAACTTACAACTAGCTCTCTTAAGTCACCTCGACGCCGGATTCGACCTGCTCACTCGCTGCCAGAGCAACCCAACATCGCATGTATTCATAACAAGAAGAACATTTGAAGGACGAAGCGGTTGTAGTACATTATATGCACATACAAGATGGCAGCAATGTCTGCGTCGAGCTTCCTGCCGACTGTAAAATGTTCTATGTGCGCTAGAGATATCGAAATATCCCAGATGGTGGATCATGTATGCGGTGGGGCTGGAGAGCGTAAGAAGCCCCTGGATACCCTTTGGATTGTTGTTAATAAATGCTTGCAGCAACTCCTCCACTGGATTCGAATGGTGCCTTTGACAAAATGCCATTCAAGAAAATGCCTGCGAACGGTCCTGGGTTTTTGAAGCCTACCAAAGGCATGCCTCCGAGTGTTGACACTTCTGCTGCGAGTAAGTTTTTTTTTGGAAACTAACTCCTCCAACCCGATACTGACCCTTCCAGATCGCTCATTCTTTTCTCAAGAACAATTAACTCCAGTGAGCGCGTCGCCATCCCCACTGGAAGGACGAAGGTCGCCATTCGCAAGGCCTTTACCGAGTGCCACTGCTCCAGCACAAAGAGCCCCACCGTCGCCGGAGTCTCTCTCCTCGAATTTAGACTGTGCATTCCCACCTTTCCCAACATCAAGGCCAGCTCTGAGGAGAGGGCAAACAACCGATGGATATGGCGGTATGGGAGACCCAATGTATGCGCCTATTTCACCGAGGACAGCTACCAGCGGTGGACTCCTGCAGAGAATGAACACAATCGCACCAGGACCCTTCGACGTTAATGGGAGACGAGGACCAGGTGCGGGATCACGGCCAGGACACCGTAGACAAAAAACTTCGGGCAGTTTAAGGGACGCAACAATGTCCTCAGCTACGACGGAGATAGTTGCAAGTATTCCGCGTCCCTCGACTGCGGGAGGCGGACATTCTCGGACCTCGACGAATAGCTCGAATGGGTCTAAGTCTGGAATTGTTGTTCCTAGAGTACCGAGAACGAATGGATATGGAGGTTTTGGGCCACCAGCAGGGGAAGAGAGTGCTCAACCGGGACTCTTGTCACCGGACAGCAGGTCACAAACGTTTCCTCTCAGAAGTCAGGGGCAAGAATCGACGAGAAGGCCCTCGGAACCTGGGGTTGGCATGCGAAGTGAGAATAAGAGGATTCCAGGGAACGAGCAGCGGTCAACAAGCGGATCTCCACCTAGGCGCAAGCCTTCGATGTCTGGTCCGGATTTGACTAGGCCACTGCCACCACGTGGAGCAAGCCTGATCAGACCGAGAACAGATGGAAGACTTGATGGCGCTCCTCCTGTTCCTTCGAATCTAAACTTAGCTGAAGAGTTTGGAATTGGCAACCCGTATCATACTTCTTCTGAATCGCAGTCCTCGAATGGATCAGCATACAGCGAAGATAGCAAGGCCAGTTCAAGATCAAGTCCTCCGCGGTCTACTGGTTCTTACCATCGTCAAGGTTCTGATGCCTTGAAAATGGATGGGTTGATGGCCGGTTTACAGTCTTCCATGGAGCTGAAACCCAGAGAGATCGCACTGACATCCTCCCCTTCAAAACCCAAACAACAATACGCACGACCACTTCAGCCACCTCAGAGAATGGACCCTAATCTTCTCTCTCCCGAATCGCCCATGGACCCCGCCATCCAAGGTGGTCGCCTCTCGCCGATTCCCCAGAACAGCCCTCCCCGCGGGACAACTCCTTTCCGCCCCTCTCCTGAACAGAAACATGTCCGCCGCCCAACCACAGCCAAGGGCAACTGCAAAGGCTGTGGTGAAGCAATCAAGGGTAAATCCGTTTCATCCGCTGACGGACGTCTGACCGGTCGCTATCACAAGCAATGTTTTGTCTGCAAGACTTGCTCCGCCCCCTTCCAGACTGCTACCTTCTATGTAATCGACGATGCGCCATACTGCGAACGCCATTACCACAAACTGAACGGATCTGTTTGTACGACTTGCGACCAGGGAATTGAAGGGAATTACTTGGAGAGTGAGGGGAAACAGAAATTCCACCCGGGATGTCTAACATGTGCGGATTGTAAGAGGACTTTGAGAAACGACTACTTCGAAATGAGCGGCCGCGTATACTGCGAACGAGACGCCTTCCGGCGAGCCCAACAAGGCCGATTCCTAGGACCCGGTGGCGGAGGAAGCAACAGGATGGAACGACGAACAACAAGAATGATGATGATGATGTGAACCCAGTCGCCCATATCCACCAGCCCATACAAAAAAAAATACATACTAAATCACGAAATCGAAACAAATTTACGAGATTGGATGTCAACCAACAAATATATGTCTACAATACCCTGACATCGCTCTCATATTCACTTGTAATGAATCGCATAATCTTCGCTCAGAAGACTACTTAATTAAAACCAACAATATAACCCCAGCCCGGAAACCGGACTTGGGGAGGCGCGGCGGCGAGTTTTTGATTTTTCAATTGCACATGGTTTTGCATACATGCAGCCTGGTTTTGGTCAGCATACGTTTATATACCCTTCGAATTGTGCATACAGAGCATTGCTTTTGCTCCCTGGGTGAGGCCTAGATTTTTCGGGTAGTTGGGAGGCGTGGGGAGGAGATTGAAATTCGGATATACCCTCGTTTGAAGTTTGTAAGGATGGATGGGTAGGATGGAATGGGAGTAATGCGGATACTTATTGTAATGTATATATGTAGGATGTATTGATGGGTATTGAGTGATGAAGTTGTTTCTCCCTGCTTGTGTGGTGAGGTGGAAGTGCAGATTATTGCCAGCAGACCGGGAAGGTTAGTTGCCTTCTATATCTGCCTTTAGTTATGTTTATGTTTTGACCTTCAAGTACAAGGCGGAGACAAGCTTTGGACTATTAAACTATAGCAGGCTGTAAATGCATATTTCATAGACTTGCAAAGGATACTTTTTAAAGTTAAAGTATCATCTAATAATAGATGAGAACTGATGTTTTCACCAGCCGGGTCGGCCCTTAACTTAAATATTATTAACTATCGAGGAAAGCGAACTTAGTAGTAAGGTAGTAATTTCTTATTTTTCTTGATTATAGCATTATAGCCTTATAGCATAGCATTAAGCACTAAGCACCAAGCACTAGTTGAACGCTTTCTTCTCGCTTTCTACTTTGCTGTTAATAAGCAGAAAGAGGATAGAGGGGTATTTATAGGCAAGAGAAAGAGGAATAACTACTATCTATATAGTATTTACTACTATCGAGGTACTTATAACTGCCGAGTATATTCACTAATAATCGAGGAAAGCCTAGCAAGTAAAGGGGGTGAATTAGGTAATAACTTATAAGATAGTAATTTTTTTATATCTAACATATTAGCAGAAAAATAACTAACCACTGTTTGTGATTACTTGCTACAATAGCAACTTGCAAGCTAGCTAACCTACTATTTTTATACAAGCAGCTTATTCTCCGCAAACCCAACCCGCCTCCCTCTCCACAACTCCCACAAACTCTAGACAGACAAGTAAAAATCTCCCCGCTCCTGCTAATTTACTACAAAAGGAAAAGCCCAGTTTCACTGCTTGTGGTGGCCGTGCGAGTGAATTGCAAAATAAGAACCCACTAGCATATCCGTCGAAGTATAAAGCAAAGGATGAGCAAGGGAGTCGACCAACAAACTCAGCATTAGGTGCTTGGCACCTATTGATTGCTGCAACTCTGGCTGCTGTCTCGAGGGAGGCATGAGTATGGCTAGTTTTGGCGGGTTTTAACTTTCAATAGAAAAATTTCGAACTCTTGCATTTTGGACTGCCGTCATTATATCTTCAGATGAGCGGTACTGTTCAATCCAATGACAACAACAGGCCAACTAGGTTAGGCTCAGTTCTTGGATGGCATTTTTTGAGATCTTGCGAAGTCTGTTTGTCATGAGTTCAAATAGGCGGTAGCGCCCATCATGATAGATATCTAGGCCTTTGGCGGGTGAGGAACCGATATTTAGTGAATATGTAGAGTACAAGAAGCTATGTTTGGTTTGCGGGGGTGTTTCAACGGTGCTGTTCTGCTGCGTTCATGCTGCGGAATTCATTAGCGTTAAATTCGTACTGTATTCACTTTTCAACCAGCAGCTGAGGAATGCATACTTTCTCGTGCTGTGTAAAAGCTGTCCTCTTTCCTTCAAGTTTATTTGCATAGAATCAAACTGAACTGTTCTCATTTGACTCCAGACGCATAGAGCCGGACTTTACGCTTGTTTCTAAAGAAAAAATAGATCACCGCCAGTGTAGGTAGCAAGACTGCGCCAACTCAGCGCTTGCTCACAGAACAACCTCTTGGTTCTTTTTTGGAGGCATTAAGCACAAGCGAGTACTGCTGTCCCGGAGAAGTCTTTTTATATCTAAGAGCCCCCCCCAAATTGCGGCTCAAATTGCGGCTCAAATGAATGGTAGCCTGGCGCGAAGGTGAATCGGTAAAGTGAACTAGAGTAGAGAACTCTTGAAGGAATGTTGTTTCTGGGCAGGAGGCCGGCATATAAATAGAGGATTCAGCACATCGATGATCCACACACACATAGCTTCTTGTACTCATCAAGCTTATGCTTGGCTTGCGTGGCCACTTCCACGACCTGTTTTCCTCTTGAAATCAAGCTTTCCTAACTTCGGGCTCTCTAGAAGTTGATTCGACAAAAAGTAGAGTAGGTAAGTAGACTGCCAAGCCGCTATTTTCTTGAAGGTGGCTACGTTCTGAACATCCCATCTTTTTCAGCAACACTTGTGCTAGGTGACATTGCCAAGAATTAATAGACAGGTCACTGCCTTTCTCATGATCAAGTGTCAGATGAGAAAAGGTGAATTGAGAACAGGTGACTTGCGAGCACGGGGCATCGTTTATTACCATCTTCCAAGAAGAGGAGACTAAAATATATACATAATGTTTATGTCACATTGCCAATACCCCGATCTAAAGCCTGACTAAATTCATGGGAAATTTCCGAAAATCCCCATCAGCAGGAAGTTTCTATTCGACTCTGAAAATCTCTCCTGGTTTGGCGGGAAGAAAGATGGGTTGGTCATAAATAGAAGCAAGAAATGGAGCTGTCCTCTATCAAACACATCAGACGAAGTAAATAGAAGCAAGTGCGCGACTTTGACAAGAATCTTGCGGATATCAGGATACGGTCCACCTGGGGATAGTCTTAACGAGGTGGCAAGTGTCGACTCGAGCTTGAACTATTCGTGTGCAAGAAGCTATCTTTGTTGGTTGGTTTGCTTGGTCTGGCTGCCTCCTTTTATACCCCAAGAGTGCAAGCCCTCGGCGAGGTAACGTCGAGTTCCGCTCATTCACTTTCGGGACCCCACTTGTTATCTTTGCTTTAGTGAATAGGTAGATTCCTCTTATTTGAAATGCAGTATGTTCCTGGCACGCGGATCACATCCACTTCTCTCCGGCGAAGAAACCATCCCTTCGCAACAACTAAACCAGGTGGGTAGGAATGTTGGAAGGCCGCAATAGATGCCAGATCTGGACTAAAAGATACCAATAGCTTGAGATTTGAAATTGTGATTGATCATCATCCCCTCACTGGGTATATATCATGCTTCCAAGTTACTACACTGCTTCCTCTTGTGGGGAATAAGGGGGCTCAAGAAGTTTATCAATTTGACAATAGTACCTATTTTAATGACAACAGTTTTCCTTACACAATCAAATTTTGATAGGAAAGATTTCTCGGAGTCTAAGTTATCACAAACAATTACAACTGTGCAGTGGGTGTCCTCTAGGAAGCAAGGTACAAGCTGGTGAGTCGTGACTGAGGGCCGCCATGCAATTATAACAACCATAGCCTTGTCCCGATACTGGACAAACAATTCCGGTGTCTGATGGGCTATATATAGCCCCCGGTCAGTAAACAACTGGGAAGCAGGGCGAGTGAATGTTGGAGATCATATGATTTTGGGGTCTCCTGGACTATACTTAGTCCCCGGCCGGTATTCAACTGGGAGGCAGGGTGAGTGAATGTTGGAGATCATGGATTTCTCAAACTCTTGTTTCTACTGCCCCCTTGAAGTGGAGTGAAGTGAGGAGAAGAGGAGACCCTTTGACCTTTCTGATGCCTTGGGACTGAGAATGTTTGAATGAAGCAGTCCACCGGACCACCCGCACCCAAACCCCCAAGCGGGCATACACCACTAATTGACTAATTAGAAGAAGGGAGAAAGATTTTAATACCACAGAAATATGCAAAAAATATTTTAATACCATATCAAATAAGGTAACTACCCTGCACCTCGCCGCCGCCGTAGAAATAGTAAATATACTAGCGGTAAGCCCGCCGTTGCACCACACTGTTACCATTGCACCTCACCGCTATAGTCACTCTTATAAACCTCATGCGGTGATATTACTATTGCAGCCACCGTTATAGAATTCATCGTATAAACAACCAGTCATTGTGTATATTCAATGCTGTATATTCTCATTAATATATCCTCTCTTCACGAGCTTCGTAATATCCCATTTTCCGTATGAATATGTGATTAAATTTGCAGGTAACGGACGTTTCAAGTGAATTATTAGTAGATGATGGAGAGGTGGTAACATTACATTATAAAATCTTACCATCTGATCTCATAACTCAGCCTTTTGAAATTCTCATGTGACCCAAGGAACTTGTGCTTATCAGATCTGGATAAATGATTCTGAGTGAACCGGCCTCCTGGAAGATTTTAATCAACATAGTAGCCTTGTAAAATAGCCTGGAATCGACTTCATCTTGAAGCAGGCTCTTTCTTTGCATAGCGATATCACTTACCTCAATGAAACTAGCCCACTGCTCAGTGCTCATATATTTCGTTCAATTAAAAATCTTCAAACTTTTAAAAAGGTTAAGGATGTAGGATTCTTGGAGAACAAGATGCCATTTGGGAAAATACCTTTTGGTTCTTCGTGAAAGACAGAAGAATCGTCGGAGCAAGATGGATAATAAATGGAGGAATCTGGAGTATGTGCTTGTAAATTTCTGGCGAAAAATGGAAGATAGGGAATTGAAAGACTGGACCCTACAATCTACAAGGAAGGAGCAACTCTCCAGACCGAAATTTCATCAGTCCACTTAACAGATAAATTTTGTGGATTTGATGGCCTCTTGCTGAAGATTATTAAGCCTTATCTCGCACGTTATGCAGTTCAGAAAGCACGCCTTGCGGAATCCCCCAAGAATGATATACGAGTTCACAATCTCATACGCTGCAACCCATTTTTGCAACACAGTTTCTTCATTATTTCTGTATACGTCAAATATTTTTCTTTTTTAGTTACAAGTTTCGAACCATGCCTACGGCGACGTCTCCCATCCTCAAAGTAGCTATCATTGGCGGTGGGCCTGGCGGGCTTGGAACGGCCATTGCCCTCTCGTCTCTCCCAAATATCCAAGTAACGCTTTACGAACAAGCCAAAGAGCTGCGAGAGATCGGGGCTGGAATTCGTATTGGTTTCAACTGCTGGACAGTCCTCGAACTGTTGGGGGTTGATGGAGTTAACGGCCATTCAAAGAACTCAGTTTTACATCGGTAAATATTTCTTTGCTACAAGTCTTGGCTTATTTTCAATGGAAACGTTCAGTTTGGGAAGATTGTAGCTGACAGAACGCAAGCAATGGCCTCAATGGGCAAATTGTCAAGATCCAGGAGCCATCGGTGTTCACGGGAAAGTATCTTGCACAGAGAGTGAGGAGAACAAGACTGCAATCTTCTTTGAAGACCAAAGTCCCTGAAGGTATCATCAAGCTAAACAAGCGCCTCGAGTCACTGCATGATCTAAGGGAAGATGGTGTTCGTTTGGTATTCGAGGACGGAACAGAAACCATAGCCGATCTTGTGGTTGGAGGAGATGGGATCCGATCGGTACGCTTCCTGGCGGAGTCTATATCATGTGCTAAGATGTGCTGTAGGTTGTAAGACAAGCGATATTCCCAGGCCATGAGATCAGGTTCACTGGAACCACGATCTGGCGAGTCTTGATACCCGTCTCTTCAATTTCTCACATCCCAGATATGACCCCATCGACATCTTGGTGGCATGGGCCAGCAGGACACTTCTATGGTTCTCTTGTGGATGACCCTTCCGAGACCCCTGAGGACGACCGAATGTTTGAGATAGCAGCCAGGAGTGTCATTGACCCCACCACAGCGACGGGAAAGAGATTCAGCTGGGGAGTTCCGGCGACGAATGAGAGGGTGCAATCCCACTTCACAGTACGCAACTTGCCAACTCTCCTCCCTGAATTCAAGATAAGAAATGGTCAAGAGGCGGTCACTGAAAGGCTTTAGAACTTCGATACCAGAGTACAGCAAGCTATTTCTCAAGTGCCCGAGGGTCAATGGAAGGAGTTCTCCGCATTTGCTGGGTCTAGACTGGAGAAACTGACTGCCTGGGATAAAGTCGTGCTAATTGGGGATGCAAGCCACCCGCTTTCTGGTCATTCTCAATTCCTCCTTTTCTGGAAAAATGCTAAAGTTTTGAAGGGGCGTTTGGTTCTGGTGCAGCATTTGCACTTGAAGACAGTTGGATCTTTGCTCGGGCTATCGAGCATACCAAGAATTCTGCTACTCATTTGAAAGAAGCACTTGCCATATTTGACAGCATTCGCTCTCCATACTATCTCAGAATGTGAGTCAAGAACTTTCGATTTCCATGAAGGATTCCGACTAAGGGTTTCTCAGGTACAAGTTCCTCGATCAACAGAAGAAAAGCGTCCAAGATGCAAAGGCCAAGAATCCAAGTCAGAGCTTTGAAAGAAGTTTGCAAGCTCGAATTGGAGCCTTTGGGGGTGAAGACAAGTTGAAGTGGGTTTATGGGAATAACATATCGGATGTTTGGAAGAGTTACTTGGAAGGAGAGGGAAAATGTTAAAAAAGTATCAAGAAAAACCACTTTTTCTTCCCAGGCCATTGCCATTGGCTTAGTGTGCTAGTAAACGTCAGTGGTGGTCATGCCAAAAAGTCGGGGGAGATATTCACAAGCTCGAATGAGGACTAGCTTTTAGATTTAGAGCTGGTTAAATAACACTTCGGCAAAGAACTAGCCTGTCGAAGTTGACATTTGTCTTCTGGTTTAATCGTTTAGAATACCGAAAGTCTTCGCAATACTTTTCTTCGGGTGTATAAAACAGAAGAGAGCAAGGGGTCATTGAGTATGGCGGGAATATCCGAGCTCTCAGCTCTTGAATGTGTTTTTTCCAGAGTGGCTGTCCTAAAAGCACGTGAGTTAAATCCAATAGCAACATGCTCCCTTCCTAGATCTTCAATTAAGTCTCCACTGGTGTTAATTTGATAGTGCAGTGTTCGCTGTGGTTACGACTGCGATAAGTGATCTTTTCCGTAGTCCGCCTGGGGCTCTGACTCTTTCCCAGCATCTCAAGCACACTGCGCTACGAACAGCAGCACGCAATATCACCATTCGCCAGATTCAGGCATTTGCTCCGAGCACACGAGCTGCTTACACCGGCTTTGTGGAAAAGCAAGGGTTGCCTTTTGTTGAGGCTGATTTGGGGGATCATACTTTCGGGTTCTGGCTTGGAGACGAGAATGCGAAAACTGTACTGCTCTGGCTCCATGGTGGAGGGTATGATATCGTCCCAAAGGCAGACTGTACTTCATTAGCTGACCCGCTCGACATAGATATGTAGCGACTGCTACCCTAGCCCACTTTCAGCTTCTAGGAGACTTGGTAAACTCCGCCAGAGAAAGGCGTTTGGAGCTGGCGGTCTTTTCCCTCAAATATACCATGGCTCCAGCAGCTCAATATCCACAGCAGCTCACGCAAGCAGCGAGTGCATTGAATCATCTCACTAAAAATGAGGGTAGAAAGCCATCCAGTATCCTGCTCGGAGGAGATTCAGCTGGTGGCAATCTCGCCCTTGCCTTGATATCCTACCTGTCACATCCCCATACAACAGTCGAGACTCTCAAACTAGACGAGAATCTTCGTGGGCAATAATACTTTCCCCATGGGCATCGTTTGATCGGCACAGAATCGATGAGGACGAATGTACAGAAAGACTGTGTGGATCTCGTGGCATTGAAATCCTGGTCAAATATATTCATGGGTGATGCCAAGAGAGATTCATATAACAATCCAACCTCGGCGCCATCTTTGTGGTGGAAAGATCTTAAGGTGGATGACTTGTGCCTCATGGTAGGCAGAGTTGAAGTTTTCGCCGATGACATTGAGGAGCTTGCACGCAAAATCAAGGTCGGCCGACGGCGGCTTTGAGCGTAGTCTTGAAAGCTAACTTGATACGAATAGACACAAAAGCCTTCATTAGAAACTTTTGTTGGGCAAGGAGAAGCTCACGATGCACCACTGATGGGCTATGTTCTTGGCGGGGAGGGAGGGAGGTCTAAGATAGTTTTTCGAGAATGGGTATTCAAGCACCTTTGAAGTGAGACGGACTTGTCAAAAGTAGAACACTTGAAGAATATGATTATTTACTCATGTCATGATCCGGTTTCAATTCTCATGCAGGCTTGAGTTCGTTCTGGCCCGGAATTTTTGGCAGCCTTGTCGAGACTGACAGCGCAACCGAGTAGGGACGAGATCAATAAGCAAAGTCTCAATGTCTCCCTGACCAGAATCTTCCAGACTTGAGGATCCAAAGGCTTCGACGATTGCAGAGGATTGCACAATTCAATTAAACTTAAGTTTAGTGAAAAGGCTCAACTGCTGTACGGATGATTGCAATTGATGCCTCGGCTGACTTGAGACTTTCAATCCTAATTTGTTTGTCTGGGAGTTGTTGGCACCTTTGCCTTGTAAGATCTTACGTGCCTTGTACTGTACTGCCTGTGAATGCAAGGATGGCCATATGATATGACGCTAGCGAGATTGCGCTTAACTTTAGCTCCACACTAGTGCTGGCTCCCACATCTCCAGATATCCCATTGCTCATTGGCTCGACAGCCCGAAATTCAACCTCAACCTCGAATAGCCGCTTCCTCCCATCGCGCTTAGAAGCCAATCATCGCCACCATGAGGACCAGAATCAGAAGCAACACCATCTCGGGTGATAACCCTCTTGATACTCCGCTCAACGCAGAAGAGGAATCCGTCGCTCGTCTCCGTTCAGACATTCTTCGATCTGGAGGATACCAAAGCTCATCATTGAGTCGCGATACATTTGGGCACACTGCAAACGATCGTTCTACCCGTCGATCTCTATTCGAGTCTCCATCTTCCGCTTCGCAACTCATCGCGTCGGATTTCTCTCACCTTCAACTCTCCGAGTTCCCCGCCTTCTCAGACACCGAGCGCGCCCAAATCGACCCTCTCACGTCTGGTGAGAAGTTCCCTCAATTCGCAGAACCAAAGGTTCATCAATCAGGCCCAAAGCCAGACTCTGAGCTTGAAGCACCTCAACGCATCTCGCAAATCCCCATCTCGGAGCGTCCTCTTCCCACACCCCCCACACCCCGAATCCCGCAGTTGGCTTTCTCTGACGAGACCGACGACGCCCCTCTATTCCCACCTGAGTCTTCGAAGGCGCAATCATTCAGCACCGACGAAAACACCAGGTTTGCCATGGCGTTCCAAAACTACATGGAGTCCAGCGGAACTGGCGCCAACCCTCGTTCTGCACCCCCATCACCTTCCCAAAACGTTAATCATAACGGCATGAACGGTGGCAACATGGCAATGGGTGGAGGACCGATGGTTGGCTACCCGACTCCGGCTGGCCATCAATCCGATCTCAACTTCTTGATGGGAATGGTCGATGAGCTTTCTGCTGTTCTCCAGAACAACCGAAACCTCACCGCTAGTGTCGTTGAGAAGGTGGGAAAGGTCCGAGAGAAGGCATTGGCTATGGATTTGACCAATGACCAAGTTGTCGCTGTCGCTGCGTCCCAATTGAATGGTACGCGTCTTTATCCCTTTTTGAAGCCATATCTAACATTTGAACAGAGGATACGCTTAACCTCGAGAAGGATATATCCGAGCTTCGCAAGTTACTTGAGAGATCCGAGCACGAGAAGAATGAGAACTATAAGTTGGCTGTTCACGGCGCTACGATCTTGGCAGACATCCTCGAGAAGATGCACGTCTTCAAGGAGAAGCATGAGGCTGATACTTTGGCTTGGCACAAGAACTACCGCAAGCAATTGGCCGATGAGCGTGAGGAGAACTTGAACCTTCGCTGTCAAATTGAGGATATGCGCGCCCATGCCTTCAAGGCCAACGGTCATCTTCGTGACATGCAACGATTCATCACCGACCACGACCCTTGGCACCAACTCACGGTTGAGAATATCGCCTTGCGTCAAGAGAAGCGTCTCTGGAAGAGAATGGCATTGCCTTTGATTCCCGACGATGATTCTGAGTGGTCTGACGACGACGACATGATCGATCCGGAGGAGAAGAAGCGTATCGCCGCCAAGGTCGAGAAGGAGAAGAAGGCCAAGGAGGAAGGAGAGGATGCTCCCGCCGCTTGATTTTTTTTTGAAGTCTAAAAGCATAGCGTCCGCATTTGTCTGGAGTTAACGGCACGATACCCAGGGAGGCCTGGCGTTTATGGTTGATTTGATGCATTTCGGGGATGGATAGATGAGAGAAATGCCTGCATAGTCAACGAACAGTCATGGTATGAAATCAAAATCGTTCATACACATCTTGAAGTCTGAAGTAAACTTGCTACTGCCTGCTTGATTCGCGGCTGTGTTTGAATTTGCCCTATTCCTCCCCATCGTTTTCGCCTCCTTCCGTACTGTAATTCAATCTGCTTTCATTCTATTGGTGTATCTGTCCTTCGGATCTTCTTACTCCCAAACTACCTGCCCTAAATTATCGAGACAAGCTTTCATGTTCATCGTCGGTCCGTGGTGTAAGCCAAAAGTCCCGAGTCGTATGCGCCTCTTGTTCAGCAACCAAATCTGGCTAGCGAGCCTCACTGGGGTGCCCGAGTTGCGGACAACCCAAATTTTACCCAAACTCCATGGAAATCCGTATGTAATGTGGCTGGGAATTCACAAGATGCTCCGAATAAAGCCCACAGAATGGGAGTCGTAGTCGGGACTGCGTTGCTCGATGCCGCATTTCCGAGTTTGAGATGGAGAAGAGTGGAAAGGATATGTTGTGGAGTTTAGCCTTCACTGAGACTGGTGAGTACCATTCAGACTCGAACATCGTACAATATCAGATCATAAAATATCAAAAGATTATCATCTGTTCATACCAGAAACTTATTTGTCAGTCTTCCTCGTCTTCGCTCAAGCCCACCATCACCATTCTGGGCTCCGCAGGCGGCTACATGCTCTCTTTCCTCATCCTTGCCCTAAACGTAAGACATAACTGTACTGTACAGCTCATATGTCTCCTATCACCCCTCCCCTACCTCGCCCTCCCTCTCAATCCACCAACCCCCCACCCAGCCGTCCGCACCCCTCCAAACTCACCACCACCCTCGTCTCCAAATCCGTCCCCGATTATCTCGTCACTAAGCACCTAACCATAATCACCAGCTCCTCCAGAGACGTCCCCGCCCTAACCATCGCCTTACTCCCCCAACGGCCTCTCGTAGACTACATCGCCAGCTCTAGCACCTTCACCAAAACCCCAACGATCAAATTCCACGACCCGACTATCTGTCAAGACACCATTAATTCGATCGTCGCCACCCTCTCCTTCATCCAAAAGGATCCTGAAACAGCACTAGAACACAAGGGCGAGAAACTACTCCTAACCGCCATCTCTGCTGCTGGTATCTCTACCAAAGGCCGTAATGTCCCGCTCCCATACGTCCCTCACGTTGATAAAAGGGTCATGGAGGAGACTTGACGGAAACTCTCTCGGTGCCTGAGAATGAGAAGGCGATTAGGGGGTTGTGGCAGTGAGACCAAGGTTTTTCAATGGGGGAGAGGAAGAGGAGAGGGAGGGAATTGGGGGGGGGGTTAAATGCAATGGGTGAGAGAGGGGGGAAGTAAGTGTTTGATAATAGTAACATTGGCTTATTTATCATTAGGT
>JAPZPB010000423.1:0-33435 GCA_037952635.1 Bryoglossum gracile | reverse complement strand
GTCTTAAACAGGGGCCTAACCCCAGGGAAAGTTTGGTGTGAGGTGAAGTGAGGAGAGCGGGGTGGGGATCAGGTGAGGTGAGGTGAGGTGAGGTGAGGTAAAATGAAGTGAAGGTTCCGGAGAGATCCGAACCGCCCTCCACGTACGAGTAGTGTACATAGAGCCCAAATTTGAGGCCGCCTCTGTTGGAGAAACTTGTTACTACTTGTTAGGTATGGTTCTGGCTGGTGGTTTGTGTGGTTTGGGGAAGGCGATGGGGATGGGGACGGGGGCGGGATGATTGCGTGAGCCAGCTGGGGACAAGGGAACGAGACACGGCCCGGCTGAAATCAAAGTCTCGAAATAGGATTGATCGTCTGTTGAGTCTGAAGCTGTGGTGGAGTTTCGGGACGGCTTGCTTGCTTGAAGACGGGAGGGAATTCTTGAAGGCTGCCCAGGTGGAGAAATCCATTCACTTCCTTCTGTCAGAAGGGAAGTTCCTGTTAGGATGCGGCTTGTGATGTCAAGCTGGGACCTCTTTTGCTTCCAATGGCTTGCAGGTTGTTCGCGACACAGGTACATAATGGGACGACATAAAAAGAGGAGACCTAGTGGCGGGCAGAGAAACGCCGTGACGAAATTTGTGATGAAGATGCACTTGAAGGACCCCTCAGTAGATACTAAGTCGTTGGACCTTGAATCTTTTCATTGAAAGAAAAAGTTCAGGTAATGTAAAAAGTCCAGACGACGAGGTTGAAGAATTCGTGCAACCGATGCTAGCCAAGAACCAGGAGAAGCAAGGTGGACTGACTAGTCACTTCAGAGAGGGAGATCGCTCCGTAGATCTGGAAGATTATTTGGAGATCCCCCATTGACGAAGGCATCTCATCCCACTTTGTTACAGCCGCATGTCGTACAAACCCGCCTCTCTTTATCCTCCAAAGCGTTTTCCTAGTTCCTTGCTCACCCGAAAATGCCTCTGCCGCTTGTGGCTTCTCCTAACCCAACTAGCATAGCCAGCTAAACAAACGCAAGTGTCAGTTTTAGGAAACCGTTGCATATGCCCACGGAAAACTTAAAAAATTTTTATGTGCCCTGTTAATTTTAGGAGTTCGAATGGGACAATGGAGACATCATCCCGGAGGGTACAGTAGAGTCCGGACAGGATATTCATGCACACAGTCACAGGGGATATTACCCAGAAAAAAAGAGACGTGTAGATCCCAGGTGGCGAGCGTTTCGTGATTTATTCTCTATTTCTCCTTGGCTTGTCCTGGAAACCCTTGTAAGTGAAGGCAAGGTTAACTTTGCAGATTTTGTCAGGAGATTGGAAGTCCCGGCTTGGAAGTCCCGGCTTGGTACAAACGATCATACTATACCTAGACCAGGTATGGTGTTTTCCTTTTCGTTTTTCTTTCGGGGTGTGGTCTTTGGTTTTGGAAATTATAGGGGTTTTGGCTATGTGGAGGACGAAATCAGAGATGTTTGAAGAAAGTTTCAGAGAACATCTTGATTGCATTTTCTTTAGGGCCGGCATTTTTGATGTTGATAGTGCAGAGATTAACGTTTCTAGCTTCGATCGAGAAACGTCGGCTTTATAGACCAAGGTAATCGATTCTATAATTATCTCATTTTATCTGGGACGAGAGAACGAGATTGGATGGCTGCCATAACAGTGACAAGTTCAGGTAAAGCCGTTAAAAATAAGGAATAACTTGAGAATCCTAGAGGAATCACCTATTGGAGGGGCCTCGTCATCAGGGTTAGTTAACGCAAAGAGAATTTCCGAAAGAGGATGGACTGAGAGCTTGTAAGCAGTTTTCCTTCTTTGATAATGGTTACAACTTGCAATCATGCTTTCTTTAGTTATTGGACCAGTATAACCGGCCTCGTAAGCGCTTCTGGTCTCAGCTTCGTCCTCAACTCTGAGAGACGAAGGCCCTACTTTCGGTGTAATTATAGCTTACTGTACGAGGCAAATAGTGCATTGTAACCTTTATGGAGATATTGATAATAATTATGGGCTTACTATTTGATCTTGGAGAACGAGGCACTTGCATTTTGTAGCGAAAGATCTGACTTCGATTCTTGCTTAATCGACACTCGACATCAGGAGAAACTGCTAAATCTTCATGACATTGGCTCGATCATGATGGCTTGGCACAGATCATATCATGTAATACTTCGAGAAAGAAGACATGAGAAAATACGCGGCTTTCTGGGACTTTGCTGGCCCCCGAGCCAGCAAGTATCCTAACGTGGAGATAACAGAAGTTACATCTTAACCATCCCTTGCCATTTAGTGCATCGAAACGATATCCCCGTGGAGAAAAGTATTATTTGACCATATGTCTCAGTATGGCCAGTGAAGAGTGGTGGACGAGTGGAAGCATGCCGGCCCAACAGGCGGCCATATCACTCAGCATTGAGCTTCCGCCAAGTCACAGGCGTTGTTGGGATAAGACTAGGCTAGGTCATGGCATATGCATCTCGCATCATGCTCATGGGGAGAGAACTCGAAGATGTGATGAGATGCGTGGATGAGAGCCACTGGATAGGTCGGGGTGGAGCTGAAAGAAAGACCTTGCTTCATGCCTCGTCGGGGACCGAGGTGGACTACCGTGAAGAAAGAGCGCTTCGAAGAGAGGAATTGTAGATATAAAGTTATTCTTAGGAAGAATATGTACTGTAGATTGTTACTGAATGAACAAAGGTACCGGTAGCCGGTATTATAGAGTTCTTTATAGAGTTCTTTCCAGATTGGGAAGGGACTTCAACATCACGTGTCTGACTCCCGCAAGTATCCAATTGGAGAGATCTGAACTTGAGGGACATCAACATTCAAACTCCATGCAAACCTGGGCGCTGGCTACATAATTGTGCTAAGGAGGAAGAAGAAGCTCGCAACATCACCAGTACTTAGGTGCTAAGACAGCACCCACTCCCACTCGCAATATCACACTCGCCAGCCTGCATCTCTTGAATCCTTAAAGCAATCATTGCCATTCGCGCCGCGCCTCGTGCCAATCAAGCCGCTTTCAGAAATATAACTATAAGGATTCTTACGCTACCAGCTTTTACGCCAGCTCAGGAACGGGATAGACAAAGCAGGGAGATTGGCAGAGACTTCGTCCAGAATCGAAGTCCCGAGTTGCCCATAACTCAATATCGAGAGCTTGAACTGCAAGATGGAGAGGATGAAGGAAAGACGAATGCCACGTGGAGGAGGAGAAGCATGTCCCTGGTCTGAAGAATTTTTTCGCTTACAGGGGTCCTTTCAATGGACCTTTTGACCGTTTCTTATTTTTTCTTTCTGTTTGTGATATGGGATTGTGGCTTGGTTGTGCAGATGTGCTGGGAAGTTGGGAAAGTCCAGTGACAGTGATGCTAGTAAGAGCCAACTCGCTAACGTGCATACAGTCGTTGACAGACAAGTGTCGAGTTGCCGTGCGCCCTGGGCAGTTGCGGCCAACTTTAAGATGAAGTTAGGCCGTTATGGTCGGATATAGTGGTTCCTTTTTCTTGCGGTTCAAGGGAGTCCGGGGACGCATCTCCCTGAGACGTTGACCAAGATCGATCAGCCTGTAATTAAAGGATTCGGTGCACGGAGACTCCCCAGGGCGTGTTGTTCGATGTTGTGCAGTGCAAGTAGCGACCGTTTTGACAGGACAACTTGGCTTATGTTGGTGGGATTTTGATGTGGAGAGAAACAAACCCGCAGCCTTCTTCATCCACAGGGGATTTGTTTTCGAGGAAGTAGTGAAACAATACGACAATGCCGAAGCTGGAAATCGAACGCCTCTTTGCGGGGCCTGTGCAACCTTTGCGAACCCCTCTCTCACTCCTTTTTGGCTCTTCTTCAGCCTTGGGTTCAAACCTGGAATTTGACACGGACCGGGTTCCGGACCATGCAACTCAATCGCAAGTCATTGATGATAATCAAGGTATTTTCCTACCGTGCTTACTGTACGAACTTGGACTGGCTGCCACGTTACGAGAAGACGAGGTATTTCTTCCGATGCGTGCGTATTTCACGTTTTGATTGATGCTGCTGCTGTTGGCTTGCAGAAGCTACTGTACAAATCAGATTGCTCTCTCCGGCTTTCCGGGCCAACAGGCTAAATCCGTTGCAGCTATTCTTCAACCAGTTACGGAGATTCGCTTCTGTATTTCGTAAGGGTCCTCCCCTCCCTGAATATTTGTACAGGTACATCTCAAGGGTTTTAGCTAGAATCTACTATAGCACTTAATTTGCTAGAAGATTTATATCGGGCAGTATTTGGGGGGATTTATCCAACCAGCTCGGCTTAATACCTTTCGATCACGGTATTTCCACATGAAACCGCACCACCAGAATACCGCGACTATACCCTTGGATGTACAAACAGTAGTGGAATGTTCCCCTGCCCTTGTCATGCCCGAACCCTACCGCGCTACGTAGTAGCACGGTGTCCGACGAAGAGATACCCAGGCCCTGGTCGTCCAAGCCGATGTGTCTGCCCTTCGTGCCAACTCGAGATCGAGAAGTGTCTCGGGACCCCCACGATAGCTCAAATCTCGAAGTTCAACTCGGGTTTCCTAATAGAGCTTCAAGTCACTGAAAATCTTCCGTCCCGAGGGCCGAGAGACCGTCCAGCTCTTCCCTCGGGTATGACTATGACGTACTGGAGGCTCTCATTGAAGGAGTTCTCTTTCGTCTCAAAACCCCTCGACACTATTTTGTCTCTTTTCTCCTGAGGGGCATTCTCGCACAGACAAAGCAGGGCGCCCAAACTGTGGATGTCGAGACTCGAGACAGGTTCCTTGTTGACGCGGGCGGGAGGACGCGAGAGGATGCGTCGATCTTTGAGTCTTGGAGGCTGGAGACAGCGTTGAAAACGTTGAAAGGGAATGCCTGCCCTGTTGAACCGCTCTTGCATGCCACAATACGGAACTGGAATGAAGACCTCCGGCAGCTGTTAAGCCTCACTCCCTGATCGGTACTTTGAAGTATTTGCCGGGAAGGTTGTGAGCTTCCGTACCATGAGAGCAGTGTGGCTTTTCTTTCGAGGCCTGTTAACTACGAGTGCCCGTTTGGATAGTGGAAGCAACATCATGCAAGCTGGTGGTTCTGTTCTCCTGCAAGCTGCAAGCAGGCCATCATGGTCTTCGTTGTTCGTACTGCGGCTGCGCCAGAGCGGATTTCTTCAGTGAGCTTCCCAATCTCGCCACTGAAGCCAATGAGATCCCCATTCCGCTACCAGAAGCCCGGTTTCCAGGAAGAGGGTGGTAGCGATACCGTACAGTACAGTACATACAGGGTATACCACCGATGTTGCGGAGGGTTCTCTTGATTCTTCAAGGTCGTTGGCTCATTTCAAAACCTGCAGTATGTTATGCTTTGAGCTAGAGAGCCTGTGCACATACCCTTTGCCTGCAATGATATGAGATGAAAAACCCGACAGCTGGCTTGTGCTTGTGCGGCGTGCGACAGCACCAGTCTCAGGAGAACGTTTACAGATATCACTTCACTTTGCCCCATTTTCTCACATTGATTGATGCCTCTGACCGGATTTCGGGGACATCTGACAGACGGCAGCCCCACAAGGATAGACTTTTTCGTGAATTTGACTGTGGAGTTGAGCTTTGCTTCCTTTGCAAAGTCTTGCGAACAATCTGGAGAACATGTTAATTACAAGTATACTGCATCTAGGAGACTTCAAGCGTACCAGTTTATTATCCTTGGAAGTGCTCGGAAGGGCCTAGTGGTTCTAATATTGCAGGTCTGGCAAGACCTCTGAGGTCAAGGCGCAACACCAGGCGGCCTGCCTTCAAGGCTTCAACCGCGAGGGGACTCACTCATGGGAAGCGGGCACAGCGGGCACTCGGAACAGACTCGAGATCTAGAGCACACTGACGGCCAAGGAGAATGTCAGATCGCATCCTCCACGGTTAAATGCCGGCAGGAGTTGCTCTACGGCGTATGCTAACATGGGGAATATTGCGAGAGAAACATGGTGAAACCTAACAGACCTTTGCCAACTGAGGCCTCCGCAATACTTCATCCTCTATCCTGCATACTCGCTAGAATGCTGTCCAGCATCAACTCCAACATGAAGCTGGTCCGCTACTGGAGAAGCTGGAGACTGATACTGGGGATATCGGCTGTCTTGCTGTACATCCAGGCATGGGAATGATGGTTTGGCGCAGTGCAGTGCATCCGGAAAACATGGTCTTTCGCAGTCAATCAAAAGCAGCTCGCTTCAGGGCATCGCAAGTTGCCGTTCGAAATGTTGCGTCCACCTATTTCCTAAGATAATTAGCCCGTTCTTATATCTGGTCCAACTTCTTGCTGTACGGAGGCTGGACACATCGGATTAAACACCTGGTTGAGCGAAGCCTGTCGCCAGTGGCAAATATTAATGCAATTCCTACTGTATAGTCTTATTTGACTCCAGGGCTGTTATATGCTGATTCTGAAATGAAATACCCTGCAAAGGCTGCTCGAAGTAACTACGTATTACCAGTTCCTGGCCATCCAGGGCTCCAAGCCGAGCTGTCCACTCTCTCTCCGTATTTCAACTACAGTAGTACATTATCAGGGCAGATATCACTAGCCACTAGCTTCGATCCAACGCTTCGGGTGATCGCCAGGCATGGCGGTTTCTGAGCCTTGTCCTCTTCGTGCTCTTCATGGGTTTTGGCACTTTTTCCTCTACGTAGGACAGCAGGATCTAGCTAGAATTCTAGGATCTTGGCTACCCCAACAGGGCCCGCGCCGTGATCCTTTGCAGTACTACCGGATTGCTGCACCCCAGCCCACTTTTCCGGCTTCATTCGATTCATCTGCCGCCAATTGCTCGTTGTGAATCATGGGCCGTCCCCGTCCTGTTGTTAATGCTGTCTAATTTCGAACGTGGGGTGGTGATACAGGCAGCGGCCGCACAGGAGAGGGGGCATTAGGGTGCCATCGGCTGTCTCCAGTAGACAGCTTTCTGAGGGAGTCTTGAAGGTTTGGGTCACTTTGTCTGCTGCCCTCGACCCTGACTGCCGTGCCCCAAACCATGGCTCTTCAATCCTGATGTTTCCGGATGCAAGCCCAACCTTATTGGGGATTCTTGGCACGTATGGGACAAATCAGCCTTCGCACCGGCTTCAAATCGTTGATTTGTGGAAATTGTACTGTATCTGGCACGGCTCTTGCCTCTTGCTCCTTGCGAGCTGGCAACATGAAGAAATATGGAAGTACTGTACAGCAAAGCCACAAGGTATGACAAAGGTCAGCATGAAGAATGAGGTATGGAACATCCGGCACATCTGTCTTTCTGTCTGTACAGTACAGTGCCTTTCGTACGAAGGACCATTCATTATCTGGACCGTTGGACGACGACACAGGTACTTCTCCAATGCTCATCGGACCTGTATTTCTCAACTCCGCTGTCCATGACAGCAGTTCCAGCCATGACGCCGGCTGAGAGTATTCTTATAACGACGGCTAGACCCTCTTCCGCACTCCCTTATTCCCGCCATCAGCCTATCAACCGACTCAAACTTTAAGTTATGGGCACTTGGGAACTGGCCGCAGTGGGGGCGGTTGTGTCAGTGGGCACTGGGCATAGTGGACATAGTGGACTTCTCCAGAGCAGTGGATTCGAGATTTCAAAGCAAAGTTCGAGGTTCACCTTGATTGTGGCCACAACCCGTCCGCCGGCTGCAAGGTTGAAACGAGAAGGCAGAGGGGTCGAAGGCTGCCCTGGTGGGTGGGAATATGCACTTGCACCTCACAATCCCGGAGTCCCTGGCTGGCTCTGGATCCTACACTACTCAACCAGGCTTCTACGTCTTCTATTCGTAAGCAGAGAAAAGCCCTGCATCTTCTGCCCCTGAGGGACTCGCATTCGAGTGAAGTCAAGGAGAATAACAGGTAGGTAATGCTGCTGCAGAGCTGACCGGAGAGGCGGATCACAGCAATGTGTCTCTCCGAGTCTCTCTGAGTACTTCCTCTGTAGCGTTCATTCGTATCCCTTACTTCGTTAGGGGAGGGAGGACTAGAGTCAATGTGCTTGCGTTTGCCTCTCAACCTGGGCTCGTCCTGCTTGGTGCTCCTCTCGTGCTCCTCTCCTCTGTTCTGCGCTAAGCTGCTCTATCCAGATTCCAGTGCGCTTGTTCTATCCTGCTGTGGTTGACTGCTTTCAGCCCCTGCCACTCTTACTCACCCCTCGTACAGTCTTGTATTGCACAGTACAGCACAGGAGTTACGGTAGTATTGGTTAGCCCCGCCACGCTCACCCTCCCCTAAACCCCAAAGGGCATTATCCCGAAGCCTTGATGGGACTGGGAATATTGGGCACGTCCTGAATTCAACACCCGCAAACCCTGTCCCATTATCCTTGGACCCTGACCATGGTTCAGTCCATGGCCCATGGCATGGTTACCTCGACCAGTGTTAGCGAGGTGAACCGTCGAACTCAAATCGAATGCAAGTCCATTGCTGAGTGGGCCAATCGAGTATTACTATCACGAACCTCCTCTCTTGACCTGCTCTCTTGAACTCCTCCATTATTTGCTCTTCCTCTGCTCGACTGCCTCTCCCTCGTTCTTCTCTCGTTAGTAGCAGTTCCTTTGCAGATGCCGTTGTTAGTTACTTAGCCGGCATAGGCTATTAGTACTATGGACCTTCGCAGCCCGATAGAGCCAGAAAACTCTCCATCACAAGTTCTGAGCCAACGTTTAGGCGACGAGGTTGAGGAAATTGTGAGAGCAGACCACACACTCCGACAACCCGGATCTTTTACTGCTCGTGCACGCAACAACGCTCAACCATCGACCAGGCGATGCCTGGGCATTGAGGAGACGCATGATAAGACTTTCCCAGTGTTCGAAATTTCTACTACGATGGATTCACGGAGGAGCATGGATGGATCAGAAGCTTCGTCATCCTCAGCTATCACCATGGTCACATCAGCAACGTCAGCGAATACAGATCCGTGGAGTTCTTCGGGGTGGGTAGAAGAAGAGGAAGATGAGGCAGATTTCAACTGGGACAATCAGGAGGAGGAGATGCTATTGGTACCAAAAGTGGAGCCTGTAGACGACGTGGACATGGCAGAGATATCGGACTTGAAGGAGAACATCGTACCGGAGACCACATCATCGAACGTGACAACACCCGCACAAGTAAAGAGACCTCGCGGTCGCCCACGGAAACATCCCAAGCCTACACCAGAGTCTATGGCAAAGGTTGCGAAGGGCAGATCGAAAACCGGATGCATTACTTGCAGGAAGCGGAAGAAGAAGTGTGATGAGACGAAACCTGGATGTGAGTTGGGAGGCTGTCGTAGTCCCATCTTTCCGGGTCACCGCTAATTGTTCCAAGGCATGAATTGTGAAAAGAACTCCGTGAAGTGTGAAGGATACCCCGAGAAGAAGATCTGGAGGAGTGGGAAGGAGAAGGCTGCTGAAGAAGGTAGGATCGTTGAGTATTGCCAGCTTAGTTCCGATGGACTGATTCCTTCAACAGCCCGTATACAACGGGCATCCAGCTTCACCATTCCGAGTACCAGCTTGCCATTTCTTGTCCATGGTGTGGAGACCGAGGGGGACAGAATGTTTTTACATCACTACATCTCGAGGTTGAGCGTAATTTTCACGCTGGAAGGGGAGCAAGATAGCGCTTTCCGGAATATCTTGCTCCCCATGGCACAGCAACATTCTGGACTGATGCATTCCATTCTTGCACTCTCCAGCAAGCACATTGACTATAAATCGCCGTATGGGCTTCAAATGCTACACGAGCACCCGGATGTTGATGTGAAGACCCTTGAGGAAAGATCTGAGTATCATCACGAGGAAGCTGTCAAGGAACTTGTGAGCCAGAAAGAAGGGAGCGTGGTAGCGCCTGCAACATATGCTCAGATGATATGTTTTGTTCTCCAGACCTTGTCGGACAAGAACCCCAACGGCCAGCATCGGCTACATCTCCAACATTACCAGAAACTCATCCACGATAGCCCTCCAAGTGAAGACAACGAGTTCTCCAAGTTCATTCACGAGTTCTTCCAGTATCACATTTGTGCTGATCAATTAATACATCTTCCTCCTGGCGATGTTCACTGCGTTTCTATTATGGATGACTGGGACCTTCCCAACACCGTCCTTCAACCCTCAGCTGTCCGTCTCCTCGGTGTCTTCGATGGTCTCTTCTTGTACATGTCCAAGATCACCAGCTTGAGGAATAAGATCCGACACAACATGGAGCATGGCATTGTCCCTGTCATCGATTACAAAGTCTTCTGGGCCGCCTCGGAGATCGAAGCTGGGATCAGAGAATGGACTCCAGCCTGGCCCACGGGTGATGATCGGGACGCAGCTGGGTTCCTGTACAGACAGATGATGTGGATCTATCTCTGGCGCACTATCAACCCGCCTCAAGTCACCAACTGGAAGCCAGATCCCAAGAACATGATCAAACAAGCTGTTGACGGTGGGATCGAGCTCTTGTCACACTTCGGCCCCAGAGATCCGAGTCAAACCATTATTCTGGCCCCTGCCTTCGTCATTGGCTGCGCGGCTTTCGAGGAAGAGCAACGAGAGCCTATCCGCAAAGCCATTGGCATCGTGAAGGCTTACACCGAGTACAAGAATACTGACACTGCGATGGAGGTCCTTGAAGAAGTCTGGAGATTGATGGATGCAAAGGACGAGCGAAGCTGGGACTGGCAAAGCATTGCCCATGGCATGGGGATGGATTTTCTCGCCACATGAATAGCACCACATTTCTCTCGACGACCAGTCACCTCGCTCACCTATTTCGCCTGTCTGCTCAATTGTGTTCACTTTACGAGATGATACCCAGCCTTGTCGCTTAATTCATACGGCCGACTTACGTGTAACGACCACCCTCACGAACCACGACCCTCAACACCTTTCGATCCCGACTAACGCTTATCATATACGTTTGCTCTTCTCACTCTACCCCACCTTGGCATCCGGTGTTGCGGCGATCCTACGCTTACCCACAACCTGTACCTCCTTTTGTATATTTTCCTTTTGTCCAACGACTGGTATCTCTGGTAGGCAGTCCATTATTTATGATACCAAAGCTACTGCCGAGCACACTGGGAGGACTTTGTCGGATTTACCGCCTGGGCGGTCTTGGCCTACGGGTCTGTTTTACGGTGCTCAATAAACGATCTATCTTGCTGTACTGTTCTATCTACCTTATTTTTTTTATTTATGCGGGGCTCATCAAAACGGCTGGTGGGCGGTCTGGGACGGTTGGGAGGGGGGGGGTTCTGATTCCAATTTTTTTTTCCCTATGTGTATGGGTTGCAAGCAAAGATTTCTATTTCATGCTGGCGGCCAGGTCTGGTCTGACATGGAACTCTGTACAGTGTGCGATTGGATGGATGGGCGACGAACGCGAACTGAATGCGCGGATGATATCAGGGCTTGTATTTATGGCTGGGATGCTGGGGGTTCCCAGGTGGGAGGGTTGCCTGCGAAGGCGATCTCACGTACTGTACCTGCTCCTGGGCTGCGCTTGACGAAGCTATATCTACGATATATCCACGGACACATGAATTAATGAGGTGTTGTTGCAACTGCAACAGTGCTTGTTTGCCTACTCTGCCCTGCTACCTTCTCATCTCTGCCGCTTCGCTCGAGACTGACGTTGATTTTGACATAACCTTTCACCAGAATGGCATTCACATGAAACTCGACATGGACAATACCGTGCAACCCTCCCATCCACCATCTCTAATCTTCGGGAGTAGTGCTGACAGACCCTCACCCACATGCACCCCAACGGCGCAGAACCTCACCTCCCAGATCCTCGCAGCACCAAACCGCAAACATCCAGACCCAGAACATCTTTCATTACTCACTCACTCACTCACTCACTCACTCACTCATGTGCAGGCCGCAAACCCTGCCGTGCCACGCCCGGCTCACGCTGCTTGCTGCGAACCGCTCCTTTCATCCCGTAATCAGATGAATGCAGGAGTGTGCTTGGAGGCACGCCCAGCCGATGAATCCGACGTGTCGTATTTCCCACGCCAGACCTACTGCAGAAGTGAGGAAGTGAGCAGAGTGAGTGAGTGATTGAGTGAGTGAGTGAGGGGTTGCGAGCTGGGCTGCGAATGGGAGGCAGGGCAGGGGGTGTCTCGGTACCGTGATTGTGATTGTGGCGGTGGCTGAGAAGCCGGGCTGGAGAAACAGACGCCCATGCAGCAGCCGGTGGCCTGGAGGGCGGTTCCCCGCGAGACGGTGGGAGAGTGGAAGGAAGCTGGCGCTGCTCGTCTGGTACGGGAATATTGGCTGGAGGTGGGTTCCACGGTTCTGGCGGTGCGGTTGAGGAAGGTTACACACCATACGTACAGTACCAAGTACATACCTCCCGAGCCGGGTTACGAGATGAGGGGTTCGGGAGGGGGACGGGTTTGGAGGTTTCTGAACGGGGGCTATTTACGTACAGTACCGTACTGTACTGTATGTACAAGGACGGATGAACACGAAAGGGCGCTTTGTTGCACTGCATGGGAGGGAGGGGAAGAGAACGATCGCCCGATCGGTTGGGAAAAGTCAAATGTTTTTCTTGGGTCTGGAAATGATCATGGGGCAGAAAGGGGGGATGGATGGAGGTGCTCTTGGAGCACGAGGGCACCATTGTTGATCGAAGTCCGAACGGGTGGAAGTGGCTGGCAAGCCGTGGGGTGGCGAAGCAGTCTAGACGAACAAGTCAGAAGTCGGGAAAGGTGAAGTCAAAGCAGAGCTGGTGGAGGATGATGGGAGGCTTGACGGATGTGGTTTTGCCTGCGTGGTGATGAGACGGAAGTAAGCAGTCGGAGAGGTTCAAGATTCAATCGCCAGGGATCCCAACCTCAAGTGAGCTTCGTAGCATGACGGGGGGAGTGACTGGCGGAGAGATGGAGATGTAAGACGGCGGCGGGTCGATGTCGAATTTGGGACTTAAGAGAAGCTCTGTAAAATGAAGTAAAGAGTTCCCCCGTGGAAAATGTTCCCCTATATCAGTACATATGAACCCCGAACTAGCTTCTCAACTCAAGCAAAATGTTTCAAGTCAATATCTCCTCCAGTACCGTGGCCAAGCAAGAAAGCAAACAAACAAACAAACGACTTTAATAATTGCACAGAGCAAAGATAGAAAGCATCATTTAAAGACGTTAAGTTTCAAAAACTCTCAACATGACAACACCCTACAACCCAACCCCAATGTCAAAATTCCCCCCCTTACACCACCCTCTCCACCTAACCCCTCATCTATGACTTCCCCACAACACCCCAGCCTAGCAAGAAACGTCCTACCCCTCTCAATCTTCCCCATCTTTCCCCTCTCCAACCATTCCTCTGCATCCGCAGCAAGACCGCCTCCATCACTTCCACAACAATCGTCTTCCTCCCCATCGATTCCCGAAACCGGGGCTACCAGCCCAAGTCCTCATGCGCTATAACCCCTTTCTCCAGATGAGCTTTTCCTATATCTGATATCCTCGGCAATAAGACCGGTCTTCCTAGTCGCAATGTATCTACATCTAGGACTGATAGGGCGATATATACATGGTGAGAAAACGAGCTGGTTGAAGCCAATGACGTAAATGTAGAGTTACAAGCGCCGGTGGAGTGATTGCTGCTGTGAGTATCGGGAAGAGTGAGGTAGGTGTTAAATCCCCGTTCCCGTTTGCGAGAAAAAATTGGGAAGACTGATAGTGGCAGGTTTATGTTGGGACGTATATCATTGTTACTGTATGCCAGGTGCTGAGTTTGTTGCTTTTTATGGCGCTGTCTATCCCGCGGATCTGGTTGCAGAGTTTGGAGGCATCGGGACCGGATTAATGTAAGTGTGTAGACCTGGTTGTTTTGCTGAGATTCAAGCTGTTCCTTTACAAGCGAAGGCTGCGAAGCCCTTGGATAGAGTACTGACGACTGGAGTGGCACTCGCCCTCGCTACTATCTGCATCTTTACTCATTTTATATTCAGAGATACAAAGCTCTCTGACGTGTATGGAGGGAAGTTGGTAAGTGGTGAAGTTTCAAACATAGTTCTTGAAGGCGCGATGATCCTGATTGCATCTTTATGCTTAACTATTTTTCTTCCTGGATTTGTATTTGAGAGGCTAGGTTGGAAAGAAGTGGCCAAGAAAGTTGTGAGCCGATCAGAAGGGGCAAGGAGAGACGACAAGAAGATTGAACGACATCATACGACTTAAGAAAGGTCGGATAAAGATCCACCACAGAAAAGAGAGAGGGAAGCCGCTTCATCGATAAACTCTCGTTTGAGATTATTGCATTGTTTTCTTGAATATAAACATCAGTGGAAAATAGATTATAAGAACCGTACAGTTGGTCAATGTAGTTTCTCAGCTAAAGTAAGTTTTCCTTGCTTTGACGAGGTGTATGGACCTGCTGTGTAGCTATTTTCCTGCATTTCGATTGGGCTGCTGCAACTGTGCAATAAAGAGTATGTTCTGATGGACTCAACTTTACACTAGAGAAAGCAAATTTAGGAAAGCAAAGCATGCTCGAGATTTCGGACTCGGGAGAAAGCAAGTTAGTTAAAGCCAAGGTAACCAGAGCGAGTTCCTTGCAGTAGTAAGTCCGCCTTATAGAAAAATCAAGTTTCGGGCCACTCGGTCCAACTGTTCAAAGCCATAAGACGCTATGGAAAAGTCTTAAAATAACAAATAAACCCGGATGAACAAGTCCGCTTAAATGAAAACGATGGACCGGGAAAGCTCCACCACACCAACCGTACAGTAACAATCCCACCTTGAAGATCTCCTTTCTTTATCAACCATGACAAAGAAAGCCTGCACTATACTGTGAACCCCTACCCTAAGCCCTACTGTGCAAGTACAAAGCTCGGTCCTATACCGGGAGTATGTCCTCATTATTCCCTCGTGTATACCGACCAATCATTATCTCACATCACCGAACGCGAGGACGAATGTCTCGGAGCACACACCGGCTGAAGAACTCCGTAATTCATATCCACTACTGAACGCAAACTTCCCGAACGGAGAAAATATCATTCGGCAACTTGCAAGCCGTGCCCTACGACCTTTCCCTATCGAGCCACCGAAACACAGCATCGGGATCCTACGAGCTGTGGAAAATCGGCCGAATTTGGCGTCACACAAACCCGGTCTGCGTTGCATCGGTCGTAAATGAGAAAAGGCCGGATGTTGAGAAGTTGTCACGGTTGTCAGAAACTTAGGTGGGGATGTGACGAGGAATGTGACACTAATCTGACGTAAGATAACACCTTTAACAAAACGTACGGCTTGGTTTCGGTATGATCTAGGTAGTGTGATCCATCCTTCTTTAGCACACTCGGGCCGAATCTCCAGTCCCGTATTGCGGCCCATTCCCCATTCATGCTGTCCCGAACAGATATTGGCAACCCTCTGGGTCTTAGCTTGCTCAAAGTGACTGAAGCTGAGAAGCCACGAGGTTATGTTCTGGCATCTTTCTGGGCAGAGCCAATAGTGAGAATACCTTGCACATATGTGCCGGCTCACACCTTATCGAAGTCGGTTTTGGCAATGGTGGACCACAAGTATGCGATCCTAACCGGTGTTCTCTGCTTCTTTCGCGGCCTGCTCGTCGAAATTTAAGTGCTGTGGTGTTGGCATGCATGTGAACAGGGCCTCGAAAAGCATTTACTTTCATCATTCGCTCCCCGAAACAACGGTGAGCAGGCCAACGAATCAAACTCTCGACCCCAACCTCAGCAATCTTCAGAGGTTCATGACTTCCCAGAGCTTTGGACGAGCTGCTGTAACAAGCAACGATGCGTGAGTAGGTGGGAATCTCCAACTACACTATGCACGCTGGAACCCTTCCTCCTCCACGAGCCCAACTGCAGACAGAGTAGTATTCTGGTTTCTGTAACCCCTCATTTCCCTGTCTTCGAGTGTGAAAGGCACTTGCCGTACGTGGGGGTGGGTAAGTGAGGCATGGTGTCATAGTGCCAGAGAATCTGCGGAAATATCCTGCAGAGAAGAGAGAGTTCCCTTGGTTGAGAATCAATCTCACGATACCTTCACTGGCATTCACTAGCTCGGTGCATCGTGGTCCGCCTCCCGTGTTGGGTTTTATCTTCCAGTCGAGATTGCTTTCCCAACTTTGAACGCGATATATTTCGGACTATCCTTGAGGTAGGCATCCTTGCCTCACTTGCAGGAATGGTGCCATGTACTTCATATATCAGAAGACCTTGAATCGTCGACAACAACGAGTTTGGTCGAAGCAACGGGTGACTGGACTGGTCGTGCCATGCGCAGGACCACAGGCAACAAAGTGGTTGGTGTCAGTGTGAGGTCATCGATAAAGTTAATGTGAGTGGGACTTGAGGTTCAGAGCGGTACATTATCTATGTATGTACCTCCGTACCACGCAAGCTATATCAAGCACAATGTGGTAGTGATGTGATGTGGGGGTGAGGTGTGCGTTGCAGATTGAGGTTGATGCAAGGCCAGTATGCTTGCATTTTCCACAGCAAAGGTCCGAATTCCACCTTGAAGGCATGACTACAGGAGGCAAAGCAGACAGATGCGTAATGTGATGTGTTACTTGCATCCAACGCAACCGCGCGCATTCAATCCAGTCCATTAGGATTCTCTACTTTGTTTGGATCTATAATATCCTTTATGACTCGCGCAAACGAGTGAAAATCTGCAATCTTTTTCAGGATATTCATCTGGCCCGCCCGCAAGAGTTTCTTCTGCTGGGTGGTTGCAGACTGGGAATTACAAGCATATTGCAGCAGACGGCTGTGAGGCTTCACTTATTCGGATGACTGCCAACCAAAAGTGCATGTAAAAGACATGAAGTACCTTTCTATCTCCTCAAGGTTGCAACTTTTGACCACACACAGACAGTAGTTGTATCATTACCATGTTCGATGAGTCGGGACTGCGAAAATCCCGGGGAACTTTGGAGAAAATGAAGAGTTGTGGCACTCAAAGTGTTTCTCGAATGCCGGGGCAGTATAGATAATGTCTCTCGAAGTCCTGGGCTTTAAAAAGGCTTTGGCTTTAGATGCCTCAAAGCTTGTTTGCTTGGTACAGGCCGCAGGTACAGTAATTACATGCCTGTACAGTACAATTGCAATAGGTCCGATCACAGTAGACTGGCGAACTATCTCTCCTCTTGACTTTGAAGACTTTCAAGATGCAACCTTGGACGGGGAGGGAGAGCAGTAACGAATTGTATTTGACCGCTATGCTTCCACAGCGGCACCAAGAGCAAGCGCTTTCGGAGTTGAATAGAAACCAGGGCTTCCAGTCTTTAAAATTAATACAGACAGTCAAAAATCTAGAGTGGGTCTAGGTGAAGAACAAAGTTGACAGGTCATTGAGATCAGTCTGGACCAAGAGATACTAGTCTCCACCTAACAGAAATAGAACAAGACAGCAGTACTACTAGGCATTGAGGCCCTGGATCTCGGGCTTCCAGCTTGATCTTGATGGCCCCGCGGTCTTGTTGGAAGTTGAATATTGAGTCTCCAAGATGACTTTGCCTGATCAAACCCCCTCCGATTATCCCTTTTATTTGGTCGCCAATAATATTATGTGGGTTGGTTCATGGCTTGCGAGATTCATACAGGGACTGTACAGCTCAAGTTTGACGCTGGGCGTAGCGGCGTATATTTGCAGACGACCCACGATTTTCATAAGGGGTACAGTCGTAAGCTTGGACGGAGTAAGGGATAGGGTTTACCCTCGAAAGTACAGTAAACCTCGAAGGAGCAGCACGCCGTGCTTGTGGCCAATAGAAACAGGCAATATAATGTACTTTTTAAATTTGGGTCTGTTGCGCGGATATATCCACTGCGTGATGTGTTCAGCCTCTGTGAAAGCCGTTGGAAGGAGATTTCTTGTACTGTACTGTAGGTAGTTAGTTCCTCGTCGTCCAAGCCGGGCTGTCTAGCCCCTGTATGCAGAGGGTAATTCTCCCGAGGCCGTTTCAATACGACGACAGGGAGGATATACTTGAGACAGCGGCGTTTGAAGGAACTATCTAACGGCCAAGCCCCACGCCGCTGCGTTTCTCAGATGTGAGATGCTCAATGGCCCGAGCCTTGTCCATTACCAACCTCAATTGGCCGCGAGGCTGCAGCTCGTCACCATTTCGTGCCTCTTTCAATGCCGCAGTCTGTGTTACTCCACTCTTGGACTCGACAAGACTGGCCGGCCTAGAGGGAGCTTTTGATTCTCCAGGCCCGTTGTGCACATTGTTCGGTGGCACTCGGCTAGATTGTGGTGACTGATTGTCGTACTACTCCGTACTCGTCCGCACTTGATGCCCCCGCCGCAAGGATCGGTGCTTGGATATCAAATTATCAACCAAATGTGCCTATGCCGCACAATGCTGCTCTCGTGGTCGGGGGAGGACTCGGGGGAAGATATGGTCGGGGGTGCCGTTGGAGCAAGTTTGGGCTGATGCCACGAGAAAACCATCACTTCGGGTGCCCGATTCGATTCGATTTTGGTTGTCCGCACATGGAAACCAGGGATCCTGGAGATCTGTACACGAATCTGCAGAAATTGCAATACGAGTTGGGATGACTGTGGTCGGAGGTATGCTTTGGCAGCTAGGGCTTGAGGCCTTTGAATCCAGTTAGCTTCTGGTCCCGGGAACTCAGCACTGGAGTCCAATCAGTGAAGTCCCTGAGTACACGAGCAGATCTCCGACCAACTCAACTACTTGTACATATCTACTCCTTATATCCAGCATACTAAACTACTCCAGAGGCGAAATACAAGGAAGATACGGTGAGAAGGTTTCCAGCTTGTATCCAATTTGATATGATGATATCAGCCGGAGACATCTCTTCTCGTACCCGTATCGTTGTGTCGTACTTCGGACTGAGGGAATTCCAAGGCAGAAATCATCCAACCGAGCTGCATGATCCTCCCTGTACCAGACTCCAGCTCCAGTCCTTTCTCTGTTCATCGTGGGATCCGCGGCCTCTTATTCGACTGTTTCATGCCCATGATGGTCTTCGCCTCCATCACCGTCGGTTGCCCTCCTTCGCTTCGTCCTCCGTTCTGTTTGGGCAATTGAGCTCGTCTGGTTGGCATATTGGTCGAGATTCGAGAAATCTCTGTTCTGGGTATTTCTCTGATATACGCGAGCTGAATCGCGGCATTGTGAGTGGTGGGTATTGCTGAAGCTTGTTAAAGGTTGTCATCGTTGAGGAGGATTCGATAGACGGCGTGGATGCTGGTCAAAGTCCATTTGTCCCCGCGGGGTCAAAGGTCGCTTCGACGACATTGTCGAAGTCCGAACTGGTAATTAATCAACCCCCGGCCATAAACCACACACTCTATCCATTCCTCCTCTTTCTTTCTTTCTCTCTGTCTTCAGTTAATTTCTCTGTTGTAATCTTCATCGTTTCTTTTCCGGTCGCTGAGCGTGCAGATCAGTACTGCCACAAAGTACTCGATTTATATAACAGAAGGGTATTTTCATATACAACTGGTCACCGGGCGCTGCTGGGTGCGCCGCAAGCTGCGTGCAAAGCAACAAAAGACGGCCCTAGGCAAATTGGTCTCCGCAATGGAGCACTAGGAGGAATATAAACTGCGATTATGGAAATGGGGGATGACAAGGTGGCTGGCCAGCGCGGCTTAGAAAGTTCAGACGACATTGAGCCTCATCCGGAGACTAACTCGAAACTGCTATTCTCGAAACCTATCACTGAGAGGTATCGCTCCGGTCCTTACGACCTTGCACAGCTTTCCGCATCCCATAGCAACCATATATCTTTGTCGGATGTTGAGCCAGTCGATGTACTGGTCCGGAGCCTTGGAGTTACAGTGGACATCTCTCCATCCGCATTCTCGATCTCGAATTATCTGCCGGGAAAGCGGGCACGAGATGGCACACCGAAGTTGCAGACAAAGAAGATTCTCTACTCAGTATCTGCGTCCATGCCAGCTGGTACCCTGAGTGCGATCATTGGCGGAAGCGGATCGGGGAAAACGACAATGTTAAACTCAATGGCAGAGCGCATGTCAAGTGGCAGACTTACATTCGGAGGTACAACCACATTCAACGGCATGGAAGGTGTGAATAGCGTGCAGAGTGCATATGTCATGCAGCAGGATGTTCTTTTACCTACACTTACAGTTCGGGAGACATTGCGGTATTCTGCCGATTTGCGCCTCCCTCCACCCACGACGGAGGAAGAACGGCGGAGAGTAGTGGAGGATGTGATACTCGAGCTTGGATTGAAGGAATGCGCAGATACTCGAATCGGAAACCACCAACACAAGGGATGCTCTGGAGGCGAAAAGCGGAGGACGAGCATCGGGGTACAACTTCTGAGTAACCCAAGCGTTCTGTTCTTAGACGAGCCAACAACAGGACTAGATGCCACCAGCGCATTTCAACTAGTCCGAACTCTGAAAACTCTAGCAAAAAAGGGACGGACTATTATCACAACCATTCATCAACCAAGGTCTGAAATTTGGGGGATGTTCGACGGGCTGGTGATCCTAACCCGAGGAAGTCCTGTGTTCTCAGGCAAAGCGGATAGCTGCATAGACTGGTTCAAAAGCCTTGGCTTGGAGCTTCCTCCATTTGTCAATCCAGCTGAATTCTTAATTGATATTGCAGCAATTGATAATCGGACGCCGGAGCTCGAGGCAGCTTCAAGCGAGAGAGTTGCGCGTCTGAAGGGAGCATGGCTTGATGAAAGTCGAAAATTGTACGGGACTGCACTTGAAAAGGACTACTCGAAAGAGGAATCTGCCCCTGATTCAGCTGCTGTACATCAGACGAATACATTAGCGCGGAAGCATTCGCCATTCCTCCGCCAAACAAGGGTTCTGACAGCTCGTAGCTTCCTAACGACCTACCGTGATCCGATGGGAATGTTTGGGTCTCTCTTCGAAGCCATTGCTATGGGAATTATGACCGGATGGGTATTCTTTGACCTGAAGCGAGACCTATCTGGTATCCGCAGCCGAGAAGGTGCTCTTTATAACGCAGCAGCTTTACAAGGCTATCTTATCTTGATGTTCGAGACATTTCGCCTCACAATTGATATTCAGCTCTTTGATAGAGAGCACAACGAGAATGTGGTGGATGTGATGCCATTTCTCATCAGCAGGCGTATTTCGAGATTCTTCACAGAAGATCTTCCAGTACCTCTAGTGTATTCTACAATCTTCTACTGGATGGCAGGCTTCAGAACTGAAGCGGGGACATTCCTTACTTTCTTTGCTATAGTGTTCATCAACCAACTAATTGCAGTCACCTACGCATCAGTCTGCGTCGCAGCGGATAGAAGTTTTGCTGTTGCATCTCTAATTGCCAATATGGGATACACGGTTCAAAGTTTTGCTTGCGGATTCTTCATCCAAGCGAATACTATACCAGTATACGTGCGATGGCTAAAATGGACAGCATACTGTTTCTATGCATTCGGGGCACTATGCGCCAATGAATTCGTAGGCCAGTTCTATAACTGTCCAGAAGGGGACGAGACAAACCCAGCTTGCGCGGAGTACACCGGAGCTTTCATCATGAACAGTTTGGGACTCCCAGGCGACTGGCTGGTGAGGCCAATTATCATTCTCGTCTGTTATGTTGTCATGTTTTTCACCTTGTAAGCCGGATTTTCCACTACACTTCTAATAGATATCTCCCTTGGTCCCTAGTTCTTGAAATCCGCTTTCCCGACAAGCTTGGTACTAATCTCTAAACTTGTTAGGTCATTTATAGGCTACAGATTTGTTCGCGTGGAGATGAACATCGCCAAAGCCAGACACACCGACACAGATCTGAGTGCTGGAAAAGAGAAGCTGACTGTAAGATCAGTCGAGGAGGTTAGAACTATCAACATTGGTCTGGACAAGTTCGCCCTTGATTTAGACAAGAGGACATTCTTTGGAAGAAAGTTGCCGACGAAGGCCATCCTGCATCCAATTACTGCTTCATTCCAAGCTGGGTCACTAAATATTATCATGGGCCCATCAGGAAGTGGCAAGACCTCGCTTCTTAATGCCATGGCTCTCCGCCTGAAGAACACGGCAACAACAGGCTACAGGCAATTTGGCAACATGACCTTCAATGGTGCTGTTCCATCAGACTTGGTGATCCGGTCCGTATGCTCATACGTCTGCCAAGATGATGATGCTCTTCTGCCTTCACTTACAGTCAGGGAAACACTTCGATTCTCTGCAGGGCTTCGACTCCCATCATTTATGTCAAGAGCACAAAAAGACCAACGAGCTGAAGAAGTTCTGATGGAGATGGGGCTTAAAGATTGTGCTGACAACTTGATTGGAAACGAAAACGTCAAGGGTATCTCAGGTGGAGAGAAAAGACGAGTCTCAATCGCAGTTCAGATCTTGACAGACCCGCGGGTGTTACTCCTTGATGAGCCTACCTCTGGGCTAGATGCTTTCACGGCTTCCTCTATCATGAAAGTCTTGCAAGGTCTCGCTCTTGAAGGCCGTACCCTAATTCTCACTATCCATCAATCCCGGTCGGATCTCTTCAAGGATTTCGGGAACGTGCTACTTCTTGCTCGCGGAGGATCTCCTGTTTATGCAGGCAATGCTACAGGTCTCCTGCCACATTTCGATGCTCTAGGCTATCCCTGTCCCACAACTACTAATCCTGCCGATTTTGCCCTTGATCTGATAACAATTGATCTCCAACAATCGACTCGGGAGGCAGCAACTCGTGAGAAGGTCCGTAGTCTGATCACCTCTTGGTCAAGTGCAGACTTCAACGCCGCCCTCCACCCCATAACCATCTCCACACCAGCTGAACTTGGCGCTCTCGTTCGCAAACAAACCTCCTTCTTCTCCGCCTACCCAATCCTCGTCCACCGGGCATCCATCAACTTCCGCCGCCAGCCCGACTTACTCTTGGCACGCACCATGCAAGTCATTGGCCTAGCCATCATCCTAACACTCTTCTTCGCCCCTCTCAAAAACGACTACGAATCCGTCCAGACTCGTGTCGGGTTCATCCAAGAGTTCTGCGCTTTCAACTTTGTGGGTATGCTGCAGAATGTCGCTATCTACCCGCAGGAGAAAGACGTCTTCTATAGAGAGCACGACGATGGAAGTTATGGCGTCGAGGCCTTCTTTCTCCAGTATCTCACTCTAGAAGTGCCATTTGAGATTGGTACAAGTTTCGTGTTTGCTGTACTGACAGCTTTCGCTGCTGGACTACCAAGAACGACACAGATTTTCTTTGCCTGCTTCTTTAATTGCTTTTGTATTGTGTCTTGTGGCGAGAGTATGGGTATTATGGTAAGCCTTTATCTATTCTCATCGGCCTTAGCATGAAGACTGATATAAAATCCAGTTCAATACCCTCTTCGCCCATACCGGCTTCGCTATAAACCTAACTTCGGTCTTCCTCTCGGTCGCCCAGTTCATGGCCGGCGTAATGTCGATCAGCATGCCTTCCTTCCTCCAAGGTGTCAACTACCTCTCTCCCCTCCGCTATGTTATCCGCAACTTGCTCCCCTACTCCCTCTCCGGCATTCTCTTCACTTGTACCGAAGCCCAACGCTTACCGAATGGGCAATGTCCGATCGAGACAGGGAAACAGGTCTTACAATTGTACAACCTGGATACGAACCCTGGGATGAACATCATGGCTTTGGGCATTTGCGCGGTGGTATATAGGTTGTTGGCATATATACTGTTGAAGGCGATGAAACATCATTGGGGATCGAGAAAGGGAGGGCATAGGAGTCTGGCGGGGAGTCCAAGTGGATGAATGGCTCAGTGGCCTATTCTTTTCGACTTTGGGATTTAAAATCCGTGTCTTGGATGAGAGACGAGAGCCGATATCAGATACTGTCATTTGAAATTTCAGCGTTTAGCAAGGCGTTTATATGAAGTTCATCTTCGGGTTTTAGCCTTTCTCTAGATTCCCGATTATACCGCAAGGCGATTGGTTGACTTGCTGGCTGTGTTTTAAACCATTTTCGGCATCAATGAAATAGCCCTGTCGCAAAAACCTCTTCATTATGTTGTATCATTGATCTAATTCCCTCCCCTCCTCAGTTCTCATTCCTCAACCCCTCCCCCCCTCCTTTTTGTTACAAGCCAAGCTTGAAATACCCCGGCTGCAACCTCCACCACACTCCCTCGGGATCGTACTCTCTACTTATCTTCCTCAACCTTTCATAATTCTCCTCTCCATACCCCCGAAAGACATTCTGCTCAGCAGCAGCGTAGTTCTGGTAAACATACCGAAATCCCAGTCCCTGTTCATGCACCGTCACATTCACCCTGTTGATTATATTCCGTGCCGCTGCCATGATCCTGTCGTCGTCTGCTGTTGAATTCCATGAGTACACAACATTGATCACTGCTCTCATGTTAGCTTTTTCCGGGTCATTTCGAGGATCAAGGAAGGGGAGAAGTACGATTCAATGGCCCATCAGCATCTGAGAATCCAAGTGCGTTCCCACCATTCTTGCTGAAATGAGATGTCATAGCCGCTCCTATAGGCTGCATCGAGGTGGACCCAACTAATCCTAAAGCATCTTTCACATTCTCTGTCTCTTCCTTGAAAACCTCAAAGATCTCCGCCATCAACGCCGCATCATTCTTCACCATCAGCGCCCAGTATGTTTGGCGAAACCCGTTGGGATTACTCTCCTGTCCTTCAACCACCAAGCTAGTGAGATTTCTCACCGCGAGCGTGCTTGAGATCGCTCCGGGGACGGAAGTAAAGTTCTGCAATGCGGGGGGGTTGGCGATGGGTTTCCCGTAGGTCATGAGTGAGGCGATGACATACGTATCAATACCTTGGGCGTATGCATATGATAGAATCGTTTGAGCATAAGGATCGACTTGGGAGTTGACGTTCAAATTGTAAAATGCTTCATTTAGGGCCGAGGCTGTAGAGTTAGAGTATATGAAAATATTTTGCCCACCCCACATATCAGCCTGTGGGAACGTGTTGAGATCAAATCGAGTCACGATGCCGAAATTATTGCCGCCGCCGCGGAGAGCGAAGTAGAGATCTGGATTTGAGGCGTAGCTGACATTTTTTACCGACCCGTCTGCGAAAACGACCTGTTTGTGGGGTCAGTAAGTGTGGGGAGAGGGAGAGAGAGAGACGCACTTCGTAAGTATCGACATTATCACACCCCCATCCATACCGGCTTGAGAAAAAGCTAATCCCGCCACCCAACGTCAAACCACCGACTCCAATTTCTGCTACTCTTCCCCCGATCACGGCTATTCCGAGTTGGTCAAGCTTTTTGTACACACCTAACCAGATATTTCCCGGTCCTACGGAAGTCACGTTTTGGTGTTCAGAGATAGTGACCTGGTTTAAATTCACCAAATCAATAGTGAGTCCGTTTTGGATGTTTGAAGCCCCGGCGAATGCGGCGTGCCCTCCTGATTTGACGGCAAATTGGCATCGAGTGAGCTGTACTGTGAGAACGGCGAGAGAGACGGCTAGAGAAGTGCTGGGTGAGAAGCGGCAAGTGGGAAGCAGGAAGGCTTGTTGGGCGGACCAGTATTGTCCTTCTGTGTCGTAAATTGAGCTATTTGGGTAGGAGACTTGCTCTGGGAGAGTAAAGTTGAGGAAATTGCACTGGGAGTCTTCAGTGCTTGGTTCGTAAATTTGAGGACGGATTCAGGGGAGCTTACGGCAAGTCTGCAGTTGGAGACCAGGGCATTGAAATTATCACTGCTTGAGTGGAGGAATGCTTGGTAAGATTCCGCAACCTGGGTGTGAGAGAGCTGGTCAAGTCCTATCAATGACAATGCATCTAAACATAGAGCTCCGAGAGGTAACCATAGCAGGTATAGCAAGAAATTGGAAATTTCCATGGTGGGAATAGTTGGATAGTTGGATGTTTGTATATGGTCGTTGTGCTGGTGTAGTTTTTATTGTTAGCGTTGTTTCTTAGCACCGTAATCCCATGAAAAGTGTGGAAGAGGCTGTTATTTCGTCTTAAAAAATACAGCCGGATGCAAGGCTGCATACGTGAAATGCTCGGTGAGTTGATTACATTCGGTAATGGTTCCGAAATAGGTAGGTAATCTGCACATCGAGCGGGGAAATTTCTAGACCGCTCGTTTATCATGCCAGTCTTTCTTTTCTCGTTCCCTCCAATAGTGTTGGATATGCCTTTGATAGTGATTCTAACATAATGTTTATTAGGGATTTCCAGGAGTAAGTGGTTATGAATAGATATACGGGGCTGCATCAGTGCCACAAAAACCAACTCTGCTAGCTGCCAACGTTCCCGGCTCGGCTCTGGCTTCATACGCTCTAGCGTGTCGTGTCTTAGCGCTCTTTCCATATAACTAGGAAGCTCGCCCGTTGCGAAGTATATAGGAATCAGACAATCGCTCATTCATCCCTCTACAGTACTCTATTGGACGCGATAAGCCTAGCGATAACTTCATCCGATGAAGGAACTTGTCTATGAGTACCAGAAAATCCTAGGAACTCTTTAGGCGAGCGCATTCCCAACTGCCTTTGCAACAGGTCCAATATCCGATATCTTTCTCTCAATGTAGGCTTTGTAGCCTTTCTCACAGATATGCGAGGCCAAATCACCCACCTTGAGACGCTGAAGATTGGAAATTTTCTGTAGATATGCTACAACTCGTTCAGACGCGGTGACATTTGGAAGGATGATCGGAGAATTCTACCAGAGATCCACGGTCTGCAAGAAGCGCAACTCACAAATTCAGGTGTCAACTTTTAGTCTTTTATTCAGCCAAAAACCGAGTTCGGATTTTAAAGTACTCGCATTTCTATTTAGGGAAGAGCTTTGTAATCTAACTAATAATAGGAGACCATCCGAGAGCTACAAGCTCTCCCCCCATCCGTGGGAATAAAGATTAGTTCAATTCCAACAAGGGGGAAGTGGACCTCTGGTAAAATAAGTCTTCACCATTTGGAAGAGAGTGACTCCAAAACCTGCCTATTATGAAACAATGCCACACGGCAATTCCATATGCTCCTAGGTCCTTAGAAGTGTTGAGTAAGCTAGTATTAATTGAAACTGCTACTATGGTGTGATTGCTCTTAATCGTGACTTCACTTCAAATTCGAATTTTAGCAAAAAAAAAAAGCCCAAGTTTATCTTACTTTACTCTTTAGCCTATAACCTTTTCATAACCTCATATATCGCGCTAACAATTTCAAACAGCTTCTAGCGACAACTGGCAGGTAAGATTTGCACCGACTTAATTGACAAAGATCTTTCTTGGAGGGTCAAAGGAAAGACTAGGTATCAATTCTGTGCTGTGATGGAAGAAGTAATTAGACTTCTAAAAGGGTTATTCTAAGAGGCCAGCCAGTTTAGCGTGAAATTGGTCGGGAATACCACTTTTGAAGCTCTATTCAAATATATTTCGGCCGCTATTGGCGTCTGTTCCAACACATCATTCCGAATTAAAAAAAGTCTCGATGGATAGCCAACTCCGACACCCGACTCAACATCAGCTCACCTTGGTGAATAGGATGCACTTCTTCACCCAAAAGGGGCTTTGGCAAATCCGGATTTTGTTTTGGGATTTGGAAAATGTGACGGATAGCACATGGTGTGGAAGCGGAGCTGCGAAGGCCCAAATTAGAGAAATCACCGCCGCATACCGACTTGTACATGGAGCGCTCTCTTCCACCCTCACAGGCTTGGAGCAAGCATCTCTGCCAAGGGAATTCACCAGAATTCCCCTGGAACAGTATCTCCAACAGCTGCGAATGATGACGGAGAATGTGTACCAGGATGCCGTCAACGACATTCATGCTTGGATCGAAGCCCATTCCCTGTAAGTGCTTCCTTCAAAACAAATTTATGAAGCCGTATTAACTACGTGCTAGCGTTTTCGACCTGGGCTACTTGCTCAACTTTACCCGAGCTGCCATCTTCCCAAACGACCCCTACCGCTGCATGCGCGACTACTACTACATCCAAAGTCCTCTCTGTCGCGTCCAGATCTTCCTCTCGAAGTGTGCTGATCTCTATCTTGCCCCTACTTTTGGGGATCAACGCATCGCGTCCGAGCTCAAGAAATATAACGACAAGCTCCAGCAATTTCGGGGTATCATTAGCGGTCTGAGGGCATTGAGTCAGTGCGAGGAGAACATTTTGGCTGGTATTAGGAGAGAAGTGGATGGGCTTTATGTCGAGGCGGGGAATATGTACTTGTTGTTGAGGGCTCGGTAGGTTCGCGTCAGCCAGCCTATGAGTATCTCAGCTAATGGTAAATAGGCAGAGACATTTTGGCTTGGAGGTTGTATTCGATAGGGAGAGTTTGGATATGATATGAGGGAACTCGGATATTGTATTTCAGTTCGAGGATAAACTCGTAGGATGGGGAGTACTGTATAGTATAGCGTACTTGACTTCATGGGTGCTTTCCAACAGGCTTGGAGAGACATGTAAGGAAATCATAAAGGATTATTTCAGCTGCTGCCCTCATTGTGATGCTCTTCTAGCTAATAATAAATAACCAAAAGAGCTTGATTTTCACGTCAATATATAGTGAGTAAAGCTTTTGGTGATGGAACTAGTGGTCCTTGCGAGGTAAAGTAGCCTCGGGCTGCTGCAACAATTCGCTATATGATTCTATAGATATAGATACCAGAATATCAGCTAGAGCAAAGCCGCAATATTTACACAAACACTTTATTACCTGTTACCGTGGCAGGGCAGAGATTGCTAATCCTGGAGTCTGTGAATCCAAGATCTCCAATAGTGAAACCCCTTTATGCCAGACCTGGCCAAACCGTATCTGAATTATAGTATACTCGAATTATATAGTCACAATTAAGTTATAGCCAAAGCGAATGAATAAAAATCTGAAATAGTGAAAGGGTATACAAATTGACCCCATCGTGCTATGTTATTCTCTCTCTCCAGCTTGCATCTCGACGTAGTGACAAAGCCAACTTGCCTAGCGCTATATAACAAGCTTGAGCGATTAGAGATACTTCCTCGGGTCGCAACTGAATTTAAGTAGTTGACCTTGGATCCGCAGAAGAGAAACCCACCGAGGCTTCCCCTTTGCGTTGTGTCGCCCCTCCATCCCTTCACGCTTATCATTTACGCCAAGTCTCAAACAAGAAAGAACCATGGACCAAGATCAACCTGTCTACGAACCGATCTGCGCACTCAGGTCTGGCCCCTCAAGCAGCGCCAGCTACAATCATGGTAGTAGCGGTGGTAGTAGCCCCTCCCGCATCCTCCACCCATTCCACCCACTCCATTCCCGCCGACATCCCAGCCATCTTCAGCGGAATCTAAGACCTCCGCCTCATTGACGAAGCGGGTTACCCCTTGCGCTTCGTTAAAGCTGGAAAGGTCACTCAGAGCTCAAGATATACTCCCAATTCCCGGTTGCGCGAGAGATTAAATAAGAAGATTAGGAAATGGGTGATGAGGCTCTAGGATGTTGACCTTGAGGGACAGAGGCAAGAGAAGAAAGAATAGATAGTGTGGGAGTTTGTGTTCGAGGCTGGGAGCGGAGGGAGTGGAGGGAGTGTGAGGAGTGTGAGGAGTGTGCATTCCATTGTGCCGTTGCCGTGTACCGCTACCTAAGTAATGATAGGAGAGGAGGTTTTGCATAAGACTAAAAAAAAAAAAACAGGGAACCCATACATCCCTACACATCTTCAATCATTGGCCCCAGCCTGCCCGAGGGAAAGCCTGGTTACGCGGGCAATTCCTCCTGATGTTGAACAACGTGACAGATCCTCTCAGCAAAACCTCTCCCACTGTGCTAGAGCGGGTTATCAGCGGCGAACTCGGACAAATTGAGAACCGGAGCACGAGTGATGTGTACTGGGAGCACATCCTGCTGCGATTCGTCGACCAAACCCCCCTGGATAACATAAGAAACTATGCACCGGACCTCAAACTGAGTTTGGTAGGGACTTTTGAGAGGATTTGACGGGGCATAAGGGAATTATCGAGTCGGCGATGTTGTTGAAAAGCAGGTTGCCGACTACGCAGTATGATATGATTGGGACGGCGGTCGATGAGCGAGGTGGTGGTGACGGAACGTCGGGACTATCATGATGTTGAGCATGAAGTGCGAGTGGTGGATGGACTTGACATTTTCTTAATTGTGGAGGGGAAGATCCGTGTCAAGATGATCAATTATGTCGTTGAGGAATTTGTCGACACGAGAGCCGTATTTGAGACGCTTTCTTGAGTGCCGTATGGGGTTAGTAAGCTTGCTGCTCTTGCTCAGGCGCTAATCACCCTCGGCTCACCCTCGGCTCAGTCGACTCGCCTGAGTGGCCTAGGCACCCTGAGCAAGATTTTTTTAAACTAACTACACTTACTTCGTAATCTAACCTCTATTCTCTTTTGTTAGGTTTTGATAATAATACTTAAGGAGCCTAAACAAGTTCTTAAGGAACTTAAAGTAGATATTCTTTTAGAAATATATTTAATACTTTATTTATAATATAAATTAAATTGATATAAATACCTTTGAGGAAGTACTTTTTTTCTTTTATAGATTTATTTTTATTTTGTACTTATTCAACAAGGAAGATTATATGGTCTGCCCAGCTGGAATGGGATTTGAGAATATGACCCGACTCAAGTAGGCCAATCTCGTTCTCTTATCCATAGCCCAAACCTACTGTTCGCGACTCCAGAGAACACTTTCACAGAACAAACTCTCTGCCAATTACATGCCGCAGATGTGGAACGAAATCCAGGAAGCAGAACGATTTGGCAGAGCATACGAGGAAAATCGAGACTAGTGGCTGCCTAAACCTCGATCTTCCGGCGCCGAAAGGGATTGACCCTGACATCAAAGCAAACTTGAGAAGGAGAGCGAAACCGGGAAGAGATTAAGAAGAACAGTGGTTCGAGATTTACCACCTTCTCTTTCGGTGCGATCCTTCTCCAACTTCGTTGCTTGTAAGCTCATGTACGGCACTCCCCCTTCCAACCATCGACTAATTCTGGGCACCAGACCGCGAGGATTTGGAAGATCGATCAACACAGCTTCAGGACACCGACGTTTCGAACCACATCTCTGAGCCACCCTCCTTCTGGATGGGAAGCTGGGTGGCCTTCTACCTCATCTCATATTGGATACTAAAATTAGAGGAGAGATGAAAAGAAACTTCATCTCCGACGTCGTAGTCAGCATGAAGCAACCGCTACCGAATTTCCCCGCTACACCAATGCCACTCGATGAATCGAACAAAAAGAATCAGACACGTGCCCTCCGGGGACTCCTGGACAGACTCAGGTTACGCCACATATTTATCAAGACCAAGATACGGGAATAGCGATTGCATGGGAACTTGCCAAACCTTCAACCAGCTAGCATCCCCATTGTCTAACAAGTCTCGGAACGATTTCTTGGCTTAGTCGCCTCCATTCGGTGATACTGGAAATAGATATACAGGCCCTACTTTACTAAGCACATCGGGTTTGAAGGGGGTTCTCTAGTCTATTAAAAGGATGGATAAGTTGCTTGATTAGCAGTTTCCTCCTAGATCTTGTGTTGGGGATCCAGGTTTAGATGATTATGGGGCTTGAGGTCCTGGATTACATTATATACCGACAGAAAAAAGTAGGCGGCGGCTGGGCTTACTGCATAGTGAGCGTCTTTCACTCCAGGTGACGAAGCATAGATGCGGAAGTGGTGGATAATCGTTGGATAGATACAGACGTGTCGTTTATTCTAGCTCTTTGTAGCTCCGTGGTCAGGCACATGAAAACGACTTACGGCTTCACACGCCATAACAAGTGGCAGCTGAGATTATATCTTCACAATTCAGAGAGGGAATGGTCAAGCGGCAGCAGCAGGATGTCATGACAATCTTTCATTTTGAGTTCTAACGAAAGACAGGACTTGCGACCCTGCACCAGTGCCCTCATTTTTCTTTCCGATAACCGTAGATCCCACCAAACCAAGAAGTAGATTTGCCTTCAGGCCAAGACCTATTTAAGACAATATCTGAGGGTACGGAAAAAGAGCTCCTCGAGTATCTTTCGTCTGGAGCATCTGTCAACATTCGAGACAATCTGAACAACTCACCCCTGCATGCGGCTATCACGATAGGAAACATCGGTATGGCAAAAGCTCTGCTTATATATGGTGCCGACGTGGATGCTACCGGATTCAAGGGGAAAAGTCCTCTGCATCTGTCTGTTGTTTCCAAAACCCTGGTACAACTCCTACTGAAACATCAGCCGAACTTGTCACTTCAGGATGACGAAGGAAACTCAATTCTACATTGCCTTCTCCGTCTACCGAACTGGTGGAGCGACCTCGACATCCAAACTGCAATTAAATCAGTCCTTTCTGCTGGCGCGAATATCAACATCCTGAACAGAGCAGGCGAATCCCCTTTACAAAGACTAGTAGCTGAGGCTATACCGGCATCACCGGGCTATATGGATATTATTCTAGAGTTCCTCAACTGCAAGCCGGATGTAACAACCCCAATGCGAAATGGTCAAGCTTTGCTTAGCATCTTTCTGGAGAACACCAGCATATTACAGAACAATACAGAATCGTGGATACAGCCACAATGGGTGGAAGCCGGATTCCGGTGCTTAGAACAATTCCTCGTTTCAGGCGCCAATCGGAATCTCACGTTTTATTCCCAGCCGTTACTTCATTACTGTCTCGAAAGCGGCAAATTTCGGGAGGGGGGGCCGTTGGAAAGCTTTCTTCTGCATCTTCTCGAAGAGGCTGATCTTGATATTCCTGGATCCGGCGGAAATTATCCCTTGCACATGGTTTTTAAGAGAAATCAAAGTCGTTGGACTAGCGGTTCATTCTTTCCAAGCTGCAAGGTTACGTCAGTGCTCATTACTCGTCACGTCAGTGTGAACAAACCAAACAGAGCGGGTGCGTCTCCGTTGGAACTATGGCTCGCAGGCTATCGAAGACAACCGACACTCAACAAAATCACCATACTTCTTGTAGAAGCAGGAGCATGTAGTATGATAACAACTACAACCGGCAAAACTCTTTTCGATCTTCTTACTTATCAGTCTCGAGAAAGCCGAGTCTTTCTCACAAGAACCCTGTTGGAAGCAGACATAAAAGCACAACAACCTGAAAACGATACCGCGGCAGGCTCTGAATGGGTGGAAGTATAGCGCTCAGCATGGAAGCAATCACTCTGGAGTATTGCAAAAGCTAGCCTGACCAAGCTGGAGTATCTCGATTTTCGGCCGAAGAGCAAAAATTTCATGGAATGCGCTTTCTTGGTCATTGCAGAACGTTTTCTGGAGAGACATAGATCTTGGTTGAAATTGTTTCTTGAGACAAACTTGGAGAGAGGAAGTGCAATGGAGAATTATGAGGAATACTGTGCCATTTTGAGGGATTGTCGGGAACGGAAAGCAGACATTTGATTTGCCTTTTTACATCCTGTATCAGTCAAAGACTATGTAGGATGGCTAGGCTCTCTAAGAGAGCTTCGCGGGTCTGATCACACGCAAAACGT
>JAPZPB010000422.1:0-33465 GCA_037952635.1 Bryoglossum gracile | reverse complement strand
TCCGTTCTTACGCTATGCCGGGCTTAAAACCTATTAAGAATAGCAGCTTAGTAAGGGTATAATCCTCTAGACTATATACTTATAGTTATAATATAGCTATAGGGTAGAATATACTAATATTAAATCGATTAATTAACTAAGAAGAAGGTATAAGGTTAAGCCTCCTTATATATACATAGAAGTAGCTTCGCTTACTAAGAGGTTTACTTTCACTAGCCTTAACTCGGACCATGCCTTAGCTAATTAGGCTGCGTCCTTAAACTCTTTTACTACTCCTTTTCTAATAAAATCTATTGATAATTGCGGCATATTAACCTTACTTTCAGAGAGCTAGGGTTAATATAAGAAATTGGGCTTTATCTAGGTATGCTAGCTTTATAGCGCTATTAGCTGCAATAACCTTGCGGCAATATTCCTTTAGCTTAGTCTATAAGCTATTAATGCCTATATCCCTATTAAATATAAAGTTCTAAAGGCTTATTATATATTAATTAGTAGTAATTATGCTTATCTTCTTATACTTAAGTTTAAGTTAAGTCTATATAGCCTTTATAGTCTTATACTTATCGATTAGTATTGCATTATCTTCCCTAAGTCCTTCTAATATAGTCTCTAGGGCCTTTATATCTGCTTAGTTCTACTCCTTTGCTTTCTTGATATTCTATAATCTATTAAAGTATTCGAACTTGCTTCTTAAGCTATCGATGTTAGCCTTTACTAAGGTAAGTATATTTGCAATCTCTTTTCTAGTAGTAAAAGTATCTCTAATTCCCCCTTTATAGCGGATTTAGGCATACTCGATTCTGCTATTTTCTATTATAAAAAATACCCCCTTTCCCTTAATCTTAACCTTTGCATAGTAGAACTAGTTTTTATAGTTATTATAAGCAATAGTCGGGAGGTACTTATTATCCTTCCCTATTATATCTTTTAGCGCTTAGTATTCTAGTTAATAGATTTGTATTAAGTAAGGATAGTTTATTATTAATCTGCGAAGAAGTCCCCTTTCTTTTAGAATATTCCCTAACTTTATTATAGTTATTTAAGTTTTTTGCAAATATCCTTCTTATTTATTATTTAAGGGCACTCTTGCTTAGCTCCTCTAAGACTCGTGGTCTCTCTTGCTTGCTTAGTTTCTAGAGGCACTCTTGCTTAGCTCTTTATCTTAATTCGAAGACTCTTACTTGCTCTATTAATAGTCTTCCTAAACGTTTTGCTTTTATTAAGGTATAATATATTCGGCTTCTTGCTTTTGCCTCTTAGCTATCTTGCTTATCGCTAGATATCCCTAAACGCCTTGCTTTTATTAAGGTAAGTATAAGTTATAGTTTCTATCTTAGTGCTATGCTAAGCTTATAACCTATTAAGAATAAGCACTTGGTAAGGGTATAATCCTCTAGATATTATACTTATAGTAATAATATAGCTATAGGGTTAAACGTATTTCTATTAACTTAACTAACTAACTAAAAAAGAAGGTTAAAGCTTAAGCTTTATTTTATATAAGCGAAAGTAGCCTCGCTTATAAACCGGTCTACTTTCACTAGCTTCAGCCCGGACTATACCTTAACTAATCAGACTAGGTCCCTGAACCCCTTTTCTCTAATAATATTAATAATTTTAATAAAAATTCCTAAGGTAGAGGGTGGGAGGGTGAATGCTTTTTATGGGTATAGGGGGCCTCTTCCTAAGTGGTTCGCTTAAAAATACGACTAAGGGCCTTGGCGACCACTAGCGCCACGCTAATGGTCTGCATTCCAATAATACCCAAAAATTTGCGGTTGTTTGAAAAGTGCTTTAAAAATTCTAAAAACTTCTAAGATAGCTATAATTAAGTCTTAGATTATGATGATTGAATCTTTTCTTTTATTTTGCTCTATTTTTGTGGCTAAATTCATTATTAGGTGTTGAGGGGTATGGGCGGTTGTTGGGTGAATCATTTTTCCGTTCGCCACGTCCTTATCTGGATCCATCTCGAAAGAAAGCTGTTCCTTCAAACTTCTCCCTATACAACCACTCTTCATTATGGCAGATTCTCCTTCACGCAACCCCGAGTCTCTATCCAAGGTGCTGTTTTTTGTAACCGCGGCCGCCTATATCCTCCACCTTGACTTCTTAGATGCCCTCAAGAACTTTTCGCTCGCCAACTTGGAAACCACACTCTCCTCACTCGACCTGTGCCGATCTAAGCTTCTTCCCTTCCTCGCTCTCCCTTTCTTGCGCCGCCAAGGCGCAGCTAAGGGCGAAGCGATGAATATTTACGATCGATTTGCCCTCTCAGCAAAGCCAGATTACTTTGTCACTCCCGACTATTGGAGTCAGCAAGATCAGAACCGCTTGCACAAGGCCGAGAAGCATTACGGCAATGTTATCCAGCGACTCGAATACAGCGATATCAACAACAATAATAACAGTGGCAGCGACAGCTTGCCACAATATATCTTCCAGCTTGGCCGACTCATCCTCCCTGTCGCCGATCCCGTTTTCGCATACAAACTACCCTTCGTGGCTGTTGTAGATGTTTTGGATTCCCAGAAGGCGGTGTGGCTGATACATGTTGAGGATATCGCCGAGGATCCTGAAGAAGGAAGAGACTGGTATCCTCCTCGATACGTGCTCGACCAACTCGCATGCTTATTTGACGATTCGAACCGACGAGAACCGATCTATCATATTGCTCAAGTTGCGCCTAGCTTAGAAGAGTGGATGGAGATAGATTGGGATACTATTATGAACAACATCAAAAGGACCCGCCGCCGTGGTATTTTGAAAATCAAGGTGGCTTGGGAGGAAGATTTCAAGTTGGCCGTCGATAAGGCGAGAAATTGGGGAATGCTACGAATATTGGCGGCACGTGAAGTTGGCTTGGATAAGCAACAGAGTGCTCACAATGACACTGTATCTGGATTACAAGGAGTTTAATTTCCTCTATACCATAATGCCATACATATCCTCTCGCTTACATCTACGTGTCCCAAGCGCCGAACTTCTTACCCAGCAACTATACAAAGAGCTCTGAGACTACGTAGTTAGTTTTACTATCTCCTCCTCTACCTAGCTTTCTATAAATATAAGACGATTATAGTATAGTGATTAATTATTCTTACGCTGAACTAGCTAGAGCTATGTAGTACCCCCTATCCAGATGTGGCAGCCTTTCATTGCGCTAAGCATGTTCCAGGTGGCTAGGCCTCGAAGTATATAACCTCAGCCTCGCGCCTAGTCCTAGCCTTACCACGCTACCTTAACTAACTAGAACTAGGGTTCGGCCCAAAGATTAACCGCGCCGGAGGGAAATTCACTTAATCATGTGACTCGGGGAGTGAATCGTGACACTATTGCCATTAGGAGAAGTGCAAAAGAGCATTCAACTGACAATATCCGACTACTCTTGTAGTTGGTAACAGGCTAATCCAGTGTTTTCCTGGCTATGATTATGTTGAATTTTATACATTACTAAGCTTACCACTATATATCTTGAGGTTCAGCAACGAAATAAATACGAGTTATTAACCCTGCTCTCAGGATTGTATTTATTTATTTACACAAAATAGAAAGTAGAAATATTGTTTGCCAAAGTGTAATAAAATAAAATTTTTATTTAAAAATAAACAAATAACAAATTAGGTTTTAAAAAATATTTAATATTTAATTTTATTATTTATAACTTTGAAACCTAGTTTATTATTTCTATATATAAAAATTAAATGGTTTTATATAGATATTTATTGTTCGAATTAATAGATTTAAGTATAGCATTTATAACCAAATGGTGGAATTTATAAATATCGTGTATTAATAAGCACCACGGCATAGATTTCCCCAGTAGTATAAACTTCTTTGCATTTCCTTTATATGGCTACCCATCTTTGGATTAGCGTAATGATTATCAACCACATTTCCCTCAGCCTTAAACTTCAATCGATATAGCTTTTGGCAACGGATGTCCCGATTTAACCTCGTGAGGAGGCGCATTGTCCACCGGGAGATCTGCACTATTAAGCCGCTCCCGCTTCCCGACGACACATCGCACAAGTGCCGTTCTTTGCGCGCCACCCGTGATGATCTTGGCTCTCTTGGCTCTCTCCCCTCAGCACTCATATTTCCCATTCTTCTTTATACCAGCATTATTCATGAAAAGGCAACGAAATGGTGAGAGTGAAGAGTGAAGGCCGAAGTAAAGGCTGCGATAATTGCCGGAAGAGAAAGATCAGGGTAGCATTCCTCATTCGATTAGTGTTACACCCTGACTAAGATGAGACTGACGAGAAACACAGTGTGACAAAGTAACTCCAACGTGCTCGCAATGTCTGAAAGCTGGAAAGGAATGCACTGGGGCTGTGACGGGCCTGGTATTCTTGAATGCGAACAGTAACGCGGGGTTATCGAAGACCAGCAAAGTTGTACACGAGCGCGAAGCCATCCAGCGTCCGGATTTCCGACGGGAAAGTTCGACGCCCGGGTCTTCATCTTCGGAATCTGGGGTCTTTACTAGTGGCTTCGCCGCTCACCAAGATAGCTACGCTGTTCGCTCAGCTGAGTCCTCGCTGGTGGTACAAAAAAAACTCCGCTCTCCGCCGGGCTCGCCACCGAAATTTGACTTCCTGGAAATCGATGTGTCGAAGGCGTTTACGCAACAGTATGTTTCTCACTGGGTGAATTTATGTCAAGTAGGAGGTCTATCATGGATGACCAGGCTTCCTTCGATTGTGCACACCACTGGCTCGTCAGCCGTGGAGAAGTCAATCCTCGCAGCCTCACTTGCCTACCACGCTACCCAAATCTCAAAAAAATCAGCTCTCTCACCCACCTCAAGTTCCCCTGTCACAGACTCTAAAACGATTATGATGGAAGCGTATAAATGGTACGGCTTCGGACTCTCTAAGCAACGAAATCAGTTAGAGGTGCTGCGGGCTGGGAAAGAGAAGGTGCCTAGTTTGGAAGACATTTGTATGCCGATTATGTTGACATTCTTTGAAGTCATCTGTGGGAATAATCCTGCCGGGTACTTGCATCATGTTATGGGAAGTGCTAGGATGTTGGAACTGAGAGGGCCGGAGGCATGTGCTGGGATGGAATTGCACATGATGTTCCAGACTGTGAGGGCTCAGCTAGTAAGTCGCTCTCTCCTATGCTTCTCCTCTTCCCGTCACAATATTACACCTTTCTTGAGCGAGGAGTAACAACTTGTATTTCGTCATAGGTATACGTAGCAGTAATCCTCCGCATTCCCTCTATCTTCGCCACCCCCGACTGGCTGACCCTCCCATTCCGCTTCCGCCCAAAGACGACCATGGACAAAGTCGGGGACATCCTAACCCAACTCCCTGGTCTCCTCTCCCGAGTCGACGTCCTCTCCGCTCGCTCCCACTCCCCCACTCCTGCTTCCCCCGCCTCATCCGCCGTCTCCCCGCTCATGATCCTCCTCGCCGAAGCAACAACGCTCCGCACCGAGCTTGATTTCCTCGGTACAAACGGAAGGCTTCCTAAGAAGGGCGCACATTGCCATAATCCCATAACTGGAAACTGCACCATATTCCCTCCAATAGCCTGCCCCTCCACCCCCATGCTCCCCTCCAACGCCATGGACTGCTCCATCATAGCCTGGACCTTCTATGACACCGCACAGCTCCTCCTCCTCTCTATCCTCTCACAACTCTCATCCCTCTCCCCCTCCTCCTCCTCCTCCTCCTCTTCACCCGAATCAAGCGCTTCCCCGCCTACAAGAGCAGGGGACTTGCATACTGGAGAATCACCCACGACGGTACCACTCCAGCCCTCCTCCCCCACTTCAACCTCCTCCCCTACCTCGCCCACCACCTCTCTAACCTCCGCTCCCCTACCAGTATCCCATACTCCCTCGTTCGGAGAACTCATTTCAACAATGCACACACACTCCGACTCAATCCTCACACTAGCAGACACGATCCACCGCCCAGATATTTGCGCCGTGTACATCCGTCTCGCGCTCTCACTACGCGTAGTCGGTACTTTCTCACCGTTCCAGCACCAGCGGGAACACGCGAAAGAGATTTTGGAGAGGTGGAGCTATGTCAATGGGGTGGGAGGGCTGTGCGGTGCTGCGGTTGGTGGGCTGGCAAAGTTGGAGAGCGAGAGGGGGGTGGAGGGGAGGGCTGGGGTGAAGTTGGTTGGTATTGACGAGCGGGGTTGATATCCGTTCGCTGATGTCATGCGAGCAGCGTTTCCTGTATTATTTGCGGTATTGTATACTTCAGGTATTATATGTACTTTACCACGATGGGATAGTATTCAACAGTGCAAAGCACGTAGGCTATATTACCTATTGCTTAATAGCAATACGCTAGTTGTAAAATAATGCAAAAAGGATATCGTATCTACCAGCATGTGATAACTTATACATCTTTTTACTTAATTACATTTGCATAAAAGCTGTATCAATAGGAATTAAATTAAGCCAATAGAAAGGCATTAGGGCTTTAAGTGTATTCAAGTTATAATTTATTTATAAATTATATAATCCAAGTAAACAAAGGCTTGAGCACCCCTGCCGCGTGCACTAGCACCGCGGGAGAGATATTTTTTAAAGAAGGCGTATTTACATAAGCGTACTTTAATAATCTCGTTAAAATATAATCAGAAATTGTATATCAAGCTTTTAAAATCGTTTCCAATCTCTACAAAATATAGTTCCGTATACTTTCTAGCACCACTATTTTTATCCTCAAATCTCTCAGGTGGATAGCATACGAAAGCACATGCTTGAGAATCCGGTTGCATTGGCTATGCCCTGGAAATTCGACAAGGATCAAGGAAGTAATATTACTGGAAACACTGGATGTGGGTAATTTGGGCCCTATTGATTGATCGTGGGGATGAGAGAGTAGAGGAGGTGAGGCCACTCTGATCGATGCAACGAAGTAGGATGGGACAAGATAGGAGGATATGGAGACAGGGTAGGAATGCGGTGGGAAGGGGGTTTGGACGTCAAGAGGTAGAATATGGCTGGTTAGTGCCTTGTTGTGTTTCGGCACGTAGGGGTTTTATCAGCAGGGAGATTCTCACTTGAAAGGAAAATGGATGGGTGGGAGGATGAACGCAAGGGATGGTATCATGATATTTGTTTACAAGATCGTATTCTTGTACCTCATTTACTCTGAGGGGCTTTCCTACCTTGCCTCATACCAATTTTTATGCTTCGCTCCCGGTTTTCGGGGACTCGTGAGTTTGGAGAATGTCACAAAGTTGGGACGAGGTGGATAATTTGGGGAGTTTGAAAATTGGGATTTTATCCCAGGTAGAGGTCATAGTTTATAACCATTGCAACACTGGGCGGTTCCTTTATTTTGAAGTTGATTATGTAACCCATCCACCGTGAGCCCCCCCTCTGAATATTGCTCATCTACCCAGCCAGAAGTACGCCAAGTAACTTTTCCGTTCCCTTAAATACCATTTTCCTAGCCTGTCGTATGTCCAATGCACCGCGTGTTTAGTGCCGTGTATGAAAGAGTCCATGCTCTTTTTCCAACGCCCTCCAAGTCACCAAATTAGAGGGATCCAAATACCGCCCCAGCAACGAGAACCACCGGCAGCCAAGCTAGAGATCCCATGCCTTGTCGTACAAGCATGGTAGCACTACCAGTGTTGTTGTACAGCACAGCCGGCGTCCCCGTAACATTAACCTCAGCATCAACACTGCACACAACCTGACACCCCGGCGTCCCCTTCCTTTTCTCCAAGTTCCCGTGTCCGCCGCCCTCATCTCTCTTCGAACCTCCCCCCAGTCCACTCGTATTATACACCACTTCTATCCACTGCAGCTGCAGATACGCCTCGTCATACAGACTCATATTGCCAGTCCAACTTCCTCCATCACTCCACATATTAACAATTAAGCCCGCCGGGTCTTTTGGCGCTTGGAAGCCAATATCTGCAACTTGCTGGCCATTCACGTACCAAGTCGTCTTGCCTGGCAGCCAATCAATCCGATATGTATTCCAAACAGTCCAATCCCGATTCGCAGGATTACTCCCATTCACCGTACTCTGCGGCACCTCATTTCCCTGCCTATTCACCGATGGCTGATTCGTATACTGCACCACATCCCTCGGCCCGGACGTCAGGATCTCGATATCAGCTTCTTGCACATTTGCAGAGTCGGTGGAACCGAGGTATGTGAACATTCCGGCGCAGGCGCCGGGTGCGCCTATGACACGCGCAAGGAAGCGAGCGGACAGGTATTGGAAGTTCTTTTCGTTGGAGTCGACTTCTGCCGCGGATTGGAAGTCGGGAAGGCGGGAGGTGCGGAGTGTGAGGTAGGTGGAGTAGGAGCTGGAGGTTTCGTTGGATTTTTCTGGTATTGTTAGTGTGGCCTGGGAGGCCTGAGAGAGGGCCGTACCAATGTATACATTATTCGGAGAATTGATCATGAATTTAGTGGCATCTGAACTTGCAGATCCTAAGGTGTCACTGTTGTTCCAATTCTGTGAAGTCCAGTCGTCCGTCCATGATGAAGATGTGAAGAAGTCGGAGGTAGCCAGGGCGTTCGTCGCTCCAGTATCATTCGAGATCACAGTGGGAACTGTATCAGATACACCCGCAACATTTCGGAAGTCGTGAAACCGGTGATATTTGTAATAGCCCGATGAGGTATCGTTTGTTAGAAAGCAAGAGCACTCATCGCCATTATCTTTTTGTGCCAAGGTGAGCGAAAAGAGTAAGAGCTCCGCCAATATCGAAGAAGGCAACGCCATCGTTGATGATGTCAGATGCATTGTAAATTAATATCGCCTGCGAAATGTTTGAGATGGAGGAGGGAGATTCTGCTCGCGGGCGAGCAGGTAAATAACAGTGCTAAAAGAAACTAACGCAAAAGCAACGAATAGATGTTAACGTCTTCAATATGTCCTCAATATGTGCTCCACCAAGTACCAGCAGAGGCAGGGAAGTAGGAAGTCTATACGAAGCCACAGCGTCCTAGCTGACCTGAATTGACTTGGCTGCGCTGGCAATGAGGCTACCGGCTGGCTTCACGGGCCTGGGCGCCAGAGTTGCATCGTACACTTGGGCGACGAAGAGAAAGTAGGGTTCGAGAGGCAGATGAATTGAAATACCTGCGAACGCAAGGCTCTGCGGGAACGGGGTTGCAGCCGCTTTGATGAATCAATCTGCACGCTTTGGCAGAACCTTGGTTTGAGCTGAAGACATCTCGTGTTGTTGGCTGGTGGTGTGAAACATCTACAAACAGGAAAAGTCGAGGACTCGAGGTCCTCGACTGAGTGGCGCTAAAGAGTCAAGCCTAGCCGTCCCGAGATTAACCCCAGTGATAGTACCAGGGGCCATGTACTGTACAGTAGGTCCGGAGGAAAAACCCCTCATCGACAACACAACACCACAACATCTTCACAGCCACCGCCATGTTTAAGCTTAATGCGAGATCTTGCAGTAGTACGACGACCTTAGTACTACGGCTCCATCGCCGTTACTTGGCACCTCTTTCTGTGTTCACTTCTCTGCATTTCTGACCGGGTTTTCTGGCCTAATGTGGCAATGCCTCATCGGATATCAGAATCACCAAGTGATAGAAAATCTGCGTAAGAAGTTTTATACAACCGATTTCATTTGATCTCCATTGAAGTAGCAGAAAACAACACTGAGTGGTGAGCTTGGATATCACATTAGTCCAGACAAGAAGTGCCGTCAGGAACCTGCCTACGTGAATCGTGGACAGCTTCAGAATCGAGATTCAGTTAGACATTTCCTTGTTATTCGGGGGGTTTGTTGCTGATGCGTACCTGGACTGTGGATGTTGAAGTGAAGAGGGGAGGTACAGAAGATCTTTCGGACTCAGTTCTTGAGCAAGTTCGCCCCCAAGCGAATTCAGAGTTCCCATGGAACGTGGGCTCTCCGCCAGTCTCACCCCGACTTTTTCTACCAAATGGAAATTCATTACCAGTGTTGGGATCAGAAGAACAGTTTTCTCTGGAATCCTCACAACGGGTCCCCCTTGCTGTCATTCATTGCAAATGCTATATGAAGAGGGTTTTGAAGGAGGTACAGTAGTGAAAACTAGAAGGGAGAGGTTGGAATCAAGGTCAAAATTAATCTCGGAAATGTCTACTAGTATAGACTTGGAGTTTTCATTTTCTCTGGCTTGGTAAATTTCTGGCTATCCTCAGTCCTCCTACCCGCTATCTTCAATCATTCCTGTCGCACCTCTTGATTTCTTTCCTCCAAGGACATATTGCCGAGCCTCTAGATCGTGATTGGCAAGCTTCCTTCTTGGTCAGGTATGAGAGCTCCTGGTCCTGAACTTGGCTTGTGCTCCTCACACTCCAGGAATGCAGCCTCGAAGACCTCGCCGAGCAATTCTTAATTAAATCATCTGCTCCTCTAAGAGATCAAACTATCCTTGGCTTTACGTACCAATCGTTCGTGGATCATTGGGGCTTATTTGGGAGAACATCGATGAGGTCTGTGCTGCGGCTATTTCTGCTCGACAGACAATGGACGTATGCTACTCAGTCGCGAGCCTAAAGTCTCCACGGCATTGGCAGTCTATAGATAATTCTAATCACATCTCACGAGATGCTAGAAAATTGAAGATAAACCCTAATGTCCCTCCCCGTCTTGGTACAGAGAGGGGAAGTGAACCAGATAAGCGGCACCGACCCTTCACCTTTAGCTTAGCCAGGATCACTCCTCCAAGTTGATTCTGCAGAACAGCACACATGGCTCTCAAGCTGTCTGGAGATCGGAACAATATTTCGGTGATCAGAAAATCGAATGAAGATCGAGACATGAAATGCCGTGCATCCTGTTCCTTGGGTGGGTTGGAGCCGGTGTTCCAACATATCAGATAAAATAACGCTAAGTTTTATTTGACCTCGCCCACGGGTTACTATTTAATGAGGGGAGGCTTGCCGGTAAACGTCCCGAGAATATAAGGATTTCGGAGCCTCTTATTTCTATCTTATCTAATGGTCTATCGTTAGGAGTAGATTTTTCAGTGGGAATCAAATGCGCTCTTGAAATTCAGGATAAGTCTATGCTTACTTCCCTTGATCTTGTCAGTGACATGCATCCCGGCACAGAGATAAACCCCATCACCATTCTCCATCTCCCTCAGTCTTTGTTTCCTACTCTCCTTTCTCTCTAGCCAAACAGCCCGCGCACGAACCCAGCATGCGCATAGTCCTCGACTCCTCCAAAATGACCTCCGCCGTCAAATCCGGCGCCCAAGTCCAAAATGACCACCTCCAACTCTAGACCTCAGTCAAAAACTTGCCTTCAGCAACCAGCCGCCAGCTCCTTGAAAAGTCCCCATCATCCAGTGGATCACCAAATGCTCTCCTCCCTGGATATTTTCTGCCGCCAAACTCACGACTTTCGCTATCGGCCTTTCTGGTATTATCCTACCCGGCATCCTCCAAACCGCGGGCAAGGAACTCGACAAAAGGAAGAAGGCGCCATGGACCATTGGGGCTCGGGCATCAGCCGCAACGCCGTGGTAATCCTCCTCTTCAACATTATTTCCTTTGGTGTTAACAGCTCCACGCTCAAAACTGCACTATTCAACCATACAGGCAAAAATCCTTTTTGGCCTCATCTCGCCCTAATCCCCAACGTCGGAGTTGTCGGGAAGGTCTTATACTCCTCCCACCAAAGTTGTCTTGGGGTATTGGAAAGTTTCTGTGACTGATTTCGGAGCCGGTCAGTTGGCGCTTTGGGTTACGTTTTGCGTGTCCGCGAAAACGGGATTGAGTCCGCGACTGCGAGAATGGTTGCAGTGAAGGTAGTTAGACTAGTGTTATCGATGGCGAAGGGAGTAGGAGACGAGGAATTCGGGAGGGTTGTGTCTGTGAGGTGGGCAGGAAGGCAATAGGATACCTGCGAGGTGCTGCATTGTTGACTTCGTAAGGTTGAGCTGCTAATGATTATCCTGAATGCGAGCAAGATGAAGCGAGTACTTTAGATGGGGTATAGACTTGGAACTCGGGTATTCCAAGTGCTTTAATGTTTACGGAAGGAAGAAGGAGTAATCTGGATAGGCTGTAGAACGAGTTTAGTGCCGCACACTTCGCTCTCCCGCGCTGCAAAGCTGGTATTCCAGATAATGACCAAGATTACCTCCCTCACATTTGCGTCTTGATCTCGGGCTTTTCGGTGATGGTTGATATCGATTCCCTTGGTATCTAAGCGCTGAAAGATTTGAAAACGGACCTAGGTCTTTGGGGCAGGGCTGAGATTAGGTCCGCGGGGTTGAGGGGTGATTTTATGGGCATGATCAGGACAGCAGGTTGGGAGGTCGGGTGGTAAGAGAAGGGGAGGAGAAGACGGTAGTGTGCGGACAGGCGAGGGATGCAGCCATAGCTCCGGTTATAATTAAAGAGCAGAGGGTCAATGTTAAAGATGGAGGGCATAGCTGAGAATTTCTAAGCGGGCGGATAGATTTCTCTTCAACTGTTCGAGTCGAAGTCAGAAGTTATCGAGAGAGAACTTTGTGCTGGAATTTACCTGTTCAGAAGGGGTCCGGAATCCAGCCTCAGATATATTTAATTTATCTCTGGGCTTAGATTCAGGTTTGAGTTTAGTTCATTGGAATTTATTGTCAATTTGGAAATTTGCTGAGCAGGTTTCTGGCCCTTCTTTAGTTGGTGGATCTTGGAATATGGAGCTTCATAGACGACATTAATTTTGCCACTTGCTGTCGTCCAACTTGCCGCTCTTTCATTGTCGGAATAGAAATTTCAGACCCTAGAAATAGATTTACGACGTGATTATTTTATAAATCTATTATAATTCCTTTGGTAATCTGTGAGGAGATATCATGCGGTCATCGATTTCCTGTTCAGTTTAAGCTTGAATGGAATATTGATGGCTATCAAAAATTGCTGGCTATTACCTTCTGCACCTTCAGGGGACCAGATTTTGGTACTATTGTCTATAATTACTTGAAAGAATTCCAATCGCCAAGACTTGTCACCCCATATTGTAGGACTTGGCATACTATAGGAAAGTTGCAGCTCCCCCACAAAACGTTGCAACTAAAGGTTGAGGCTAAACTTGGAGGAGAATGACTAGGCCGGCCTGCTAATAAATGAGCACTTGATGAGTTGCAAGAGCAAACGAGAGCCTCAAAAATAATACAACATCATTTTAGTATAGAGGAGTGCGGAAATCTAAGAGTCACAACTAACTATTCTGTTAATTATTCTCAATTCTTTTGGTCTAGTCTATGCCATGTAGTTCTGGGTCTTAGAGTTAGAGGTGCGCACTAAAGTTAATAAAATAGTTAAGGAAGGAGGGAAGGAAGGAAGAAAAGTACCTTCGTGGACTCGTCTCTCTTGTCTCCCAAAACACTTCTGCCTCGAGTCCCTTGGAAACACATATACTTCGTGGTTTATCTTATCTTTATCATTTTGAAGTTTGGTTTCCTCTTCGCGACCATGGTGCAACACAAAAAGCCAGCTCCAAGGCAGCGCCTATCAAAATTTGGTTCAGACGCAGAGCTGAAAAGGAACGCAGAAGAAACCGCAAAGCGATTGAAAGAATTATCAATAAAGCAGGAAGCGTTTAAAAAGCAATCTTCACTAACACAGGGTAAAGGAAGACAATGGTCCATCCCAAATTCTGGTGCCGCTTCAGCGACCTTTGGACCAAATTCTAATCTCGCAGATTTCTCCAAGGAGAACCGACTACAAGGAGTCATTAGCATGATGCCTGAGTCACAAAGTGATCGTCATAGACGGTCTATGTCAGCGCTTCCTGGTGGACTGATAGCACCTACGGTAGAATACACTCCTCCTCCAGGCTTTGCACCCACTCATATGTGGCCCGTTCAGAAATCAACAGCAGACCCAAGCTTCCTCGACACGTTTCCTCGAAGAAATCCACCTTCCGATCAAAACATATCACAATTCTTGCCTCCTAAGGAAGCTTTCGCTACCAACTTGCCAGTTACCGCATCTCGCACTGTCGACAACATGGCCACATCAGAAAGCACAAATCTGGTTAACCCACTTGCAACTTCAGCTTCATTCGTGTCTCCTCTGCCAAGACCACAAACGGCTTTGCTCTCTGGTAGGGACAACACAAGTGGCGTAGAGCTGAGGAGAGGCAGAGGACGTCCTCATAGTTCGAGTCAATACACAAACAATACTACTTCAGTTGCGGCAGGAAGAGTCCAGAAGAACAAGTCTCGAGTGCCTAGCATGATGAACACCCCAGTTTTAGAGTCTGCTATTGAAGCTGAGTTCTCAAGCCCAATACGACGACCAGCACAACCTGCACGAAGTGCGAGACAAAAACGACTTGCACCCCCGAAAAATGCCCCTTCACCTTCGGCCAGTCAGGAAAAACAACTCGAAAGAGCTATCCGGGGTCCCATTACAGTCGATAGCGTCACTTCTCGGTCGATGTTTTGTTGCGAGAATGTTAACACTGGCAAATTCATAGCTGGGATTGAGACGGCTCCGAAGTTTAATTATATTCTGTCCCTTGAAGAGTTGAAAGACACCCTCCCTTCTCTAAGAGTTGGATACGAAGCATCTGGAAGAAGCGAGCCAGGCGCCAATAATTGGAGCAACTATCCATACCTCATTGGAATTGCCCTCCGCTCTCCCATTCAAGCTCCAACCATCTCATGGTATGGTTTCCAAAGTTTGATTTGTGGACCTGCTACACTTATTACCTCCGATTCGCCTCCTGTCGTGATGGATATCGAAGCATTGTCCGCGACCAAGGAATGTCTGATTAGACACAGTGGAGGTATTGAATTCCGCTGCAAACACCATCCTGGAGAGGTTTTCACAGTTTTCAAGGCAACTTGGCAAGCAGCCCGATCATTCCGAGGAGCAATGACTGGCTTCTGAGAGCTAGGCATAACTTGCTATGATGTCTCTGTTCGTGGGGGAAGGTCGGTGGTCTGTTATTCGTAATGGGATCGATGACTGGATTCTCGGGGGGCGTTGGGGCTTAGGTTGCGCTTTTGACGTCTGTGGTTCGTGGAGGAAGGTTGGCGGTCTGTTACTCGTAATGGAAGCGACGGCTGGATTCTCGGGCCCTGGGGCTTGTTATGGTGTTCGAAGACTGTATCGATAGGCAGGCCGCAGGATAGCAATGGAAACACCTTGATGAACTTTTTGGTTTTTCTGTGATGCCGTTGTGATTGTGTGACTGGATAGTCATTAAATGGTAGTGGCTGACAGTAAGGATATTACCTTATATATCTGGATTAGCGGACCGGTGTTGAAGCCTATACAAGAGCTCGTGCCGTTCTCTACCGTACACTTGAGTAAAAGACGTCAATGGTGTTGAAAATACAGGTCTTAAGTGGCAGGTTATAGGTTAGATATTTTAAAGGGATTGCAAAATCATGTCCGGGATCTATGTAGTACCTGGTCTCGTTGTGCTAGTTGGGTGATGTGGAGTGAGAGAGTGAGTCCCGCTCGCGTAAATATTGAGCGTCATAGAGCACAGCCGATCCTTGTCTTAAAAATAACCAACTTTTGATAAGAGAGACTAAAAAACCAACAAAGCAATATTAGGGCGTTTCCGCTCCTATCTCGCCCTTGTATTACAATTGTCAGTTAGGGGACTATTAATAGATCGATATCCTAAATCACGCTTTATGAGCTCAGCCTTTTAGGATGCGGTTGGCTCGAGGAGTAAAAAGCTGAGTGTTGGTTGGTTTTTTAAAGGCAAGCAAACTTACTGGCTAGCCCGAGGCCCGACCCGGGCGCATGGAATGTTGGATTTTAATGCAGCCGAGATGGAGATGGATTGAGCAGAAGTTATTCTGGGAGTTTCATGGCTAATATCCTAGAAGATGCAACTATCAAGGGGCCGCTCCGTTGTTGGAGTGTATATGGAAGTACCTACCACCAAAGTTTTGGTTTCAGTTACCTATAGTAACTCGCGTTAGCTAATTAAAAGCGAATTAGAAATAGAAAGTGCATATCCTCGTTCCTTCTCAACGAGGCTGGAGCTTTAGGATCCTCTGTGTTGGTGTAGTAAAAGGATGGCTTCTGTAAATTGATGCTTTGCTATCACATTAAACCGATATATAAAGGCTTCTTCTTGCTACTAAGTTCTCTTCATCAGCTCCACTATCTACACAGCATTCCATCCACAGCATCTACAGCCTCTACACAACATCTCATCTACACTCTGTATCATCCATACTATATCTGATTCAGGCAACATCTTTCCTTATCCGTTTGAAATCAACTTTTACTCGAAAACTCTAGTCACGCAATCAGGCTTTATTCCATCGATAACATACTCCGGTCTAAAAGTTCAAAGTTCTCCCAACCCCCGAACCCACGCTAGCCAACATGTTCGGTTCCTCCAAGTCTCGTTATTCTTTACAGTCCTTGCTGCACTGCTAGCCCTGTCACCATGCTGGGCATCCCCAGCGGGTCCCAAAACCCCCCCGGGAAAAGGTGTCGGCAGTAAGATAGCTCCAGGTGCGCCCGGGAAGAGGCCAGCCCCTTCATTCTGAGCAAATATCTCCAGCCTTGGTTTGATGAAACTCGGGACAAATGGCTTTTAGCCCCCTACACCAAGGGCGGCATCGAAGAGATGGATGCAGTTCGAATTCGAGTATTTCATGAAATCCGAGCTGCAGATTGGCTATCAGGCAGACGTGCGTGAGGCAAAAAACGTTTACAAGAGCAACGCGCAACTGGCCGCCGACTATCTCTCCACCCCTGGTAGCGGACATAGTGTGGATAGGACGAAAGGTGTTATCGTTGAGCTTAAGATCGAGTCGAAGTCAAACACACCAGCCACATTTTTAAAACTGGTCAAAAACGACCATGCAAAATTACTAGGCGGAGTCGAAAGCAAGTATGCCGATTACGACAGGGTCTCAATCGCCATTGCCTGGACCCTGAGCACTGTAAAAACATTAAGACAGGATGGGTTGATTCCCAGTCAGGACCTGGAAGCTGAATTGGGGAAAGATTTTACTCGCACGGTTTTTATCTGGTAGTCCGTTACCTTCGTTAGGAAAAAGCCCGAAATAGATTAGAGCATCGGCGTATTTCGCAGTTTTGGAGTATTTTTTCTTGTATCGAGGCCCTTGGCGTTGTAATTTGTGGGGTTTTTCTTGTTTGCTTTGGGAAGGATTGGGGGGTTTTGGCGTTTTCATTTTGTCAATTAAACAATTATCAGAGTATTTTGTCTTTGTTTCATCAATATATCCCCTAGACGCATATAATATCTACTGCTATGAAAACAGAACGCTTACTAAAACATAACAACGCTAGCAGGGGGTCTAAACGAGCCCAGAATACTGTACGAAGTACAGTACGTTGGGGTTCCTGCCAGCACGTGAGGCGTGAGGATTGCACCAGAAAAACAACGTACAGACACACCACACAAAACGCAACACGCACTACAGTACCTCAGCACCGCAACACCAAACGCCTTCATCCCTATTTCCCCTGTTTGAAACAATCCTCAAGCCATGGCAGTCTTTAACGATCTCCCCATGGAACTCCAAGCAGCTATATGGGCCCTTGTCCTTCCCCGCCGAGGCGGCGTACACTGGGTTGACTTCGAAGGACTCCCGCATCCTCCGAAAACTATCAACGAAACCCTCGCTAGGGTCCGTGATTTCCACGGCGATAAGGAACCAGACTTTATCGGGATGATCTTTTTACCAAGAGAAAAGAGCGAAGCATATATCCAGTTTAAGGACGAAAAGGCAGCCAGAAACGATGTCAGCACACCCTACTTCGAATATCTCTACGCTATTGTGCCCTCGGTTTGGGGGCGGGCCGGGCCAGGGGAACTTGATAGTGATCAAGGCCGAGTTGTACTGGGTGAAGTGGCTGATACGCGCCGTTGTCGACAACTTTCAACCTATACACAGGTCGCCAACTTGCTTTCCATATGTCGCTCCTCGAGACTAGCTACTCTACGCTGTCTAGATCTCCAGCAAACCCCAGCGCAGTTTAGGATCTACCGCAGCGCTGGTCCTGTGTGTAGACCGCGCCCCTTGAGCACCTGGAAAGAGCAATACCAAACCTTTAACTCGGCACTACTAGACATAAAGGATAAGCCGGAGGTCTTGCTCCCTTCTATTTCGGCCACCCTAGATCTTGTGGTCTTCCGGCTGCATACTGCATCGGGATATCCTACACCTACGTTAAGACACTCTTTCTACCAGCTTCAGACCGAATCAACATATCACCCCTTAATACTTTCGTTTTACGTCCGTATCGGAATCGAGTGGCACCCGTTGTGGGCTACTGCAGAGGGTAAAAATGAGTTTTATGCGGACGCTGTCCGCGGCGTAAACCTCGCAAGGGGAGCGCACAGCGGAGTTTCAACACAACTATACTGGCTTGTTGACGGCATCCCTCGGCCGCAGTGGGAGCATTATCCGCCGGCTATACCTGCAGCCTTTAGCCGGATTATAGAAAAGCGACGAGATAATCTTTTGAAAGGCTGGCGTTGTGAAGATTTCGAGGCGGGGGACGAGACTTGGAAAAAACCACTCCTAGAGCACCATAATCTTTATCAGGAGTTTGAAGCGAACGGTCGGCGATATTATGTCGTTTTCGTAATCGCTGATTATAATAACGGTCGGTGTCTTGAAGAGTCTTTTCTCGACCCGGACGTAAACTGGGACGGACCATTTCCTGGTGGAGAGGGGCTCTGGCCTAAGGCTCTTTACGATCCAGTTCAACTGGTGTACAATGTCCTCCATAAAGTTGAGGTGGACACGTTTTGTTCATATATTCTTTCATGGGAGCCTATGTAAATAACCCTTTCTAGCTCTGCCCCTTTAAAAGAGTTTTTCCCGCAATAGCAAAAGCGCTTCAAGAGCATGCTTCGACCCTTTAAGAGCCGTAGGCTAGCCACCATCTCGCGCAGCTTAGAAGCCTTCATTTGAAACCTTTTATTTTACCAATATTATGGTATGGCAGTAAGCGTGGCTCAACTAAGGACTAGGGTGGTTGTTACAAATCTAGCCACAGCACGTGAGAACTAAGAGTTACTGAACAACAGATCAGGCAAAGAACCTCTGGGAGTAACTTGGGGAAAGTCACGAAACGGTCCCTAAAGGTCCAGGCTAGAGGTCTAGTTAGGTCTAGACCCAGAGGGACCCCAACGGCGGTCCACCTTAGTCCATGGGCCCGAAGGTTTATATAAGCAAATATATTCCCTTAATAGATAGAGGCTTTGTGCTCAACTCAAATCAATATCTTGACTTATCTAAGTAATAACCTCAATAACTCATGAGCCTCTCCTTTTACTTAGCTTAGTGTAATCCTTGTCTTACCTAAAACGGGTAGCAAATAGTTGATCTATTAAATTAATTATATAAAATAAGCGTTATAAAGCTTCGTAACTCCCTTATAGCTCCTTTGAGAAGCTTTCCAAGTATCTGCTATTGTTATTAACTCTAAGAGATCAAGGGTATAACGTAGTAAGTGGGAAGACACGGTGATTTATGAAATGGGGAAATTGAGTTGAAAAGGAAGGTAATTTTGTATGTATCTTAATTTTAGAAAATTTCGAATTCTCGGAGCCTGATGTTATCATGGAAGTACGAAGTAAACCCTCTATTCGCTTCTCGGCAAACAGGGAGAGCGAAAGTGGTAAACCCCAGCTTCTTTCTCAGTACTGAAATGTGATACAAAGCGTAAAAGGTTTCACGTATAGTACTCCTTTTCAGTAACAGTTAGCCAGAGAGTATTGGAGCAAAGGTGAGAGCTGTCATGGCTCCCGGGGTATACATCGGCCACGTGGGACGCATATGGTCGGCTTGAGCCTCCGGGTCGGACCGTGCTGTTGCGGGTTTTAGCATCAACCCGAAGTATCGAAGAACTTCAGTCGAGAATTCCTTCATCTATTTCTTTAAACATCCGCCCCGCAACAGTTTGTCCAGCAACTATCGCCAACACCCGGATCATCTAGCCAACCGCAGCTCCTATGAGATTTTCAGCTGGTACTAGTATAGGTACTTATCAAGTCATTGGCCGATTTTACGCGCTCTCATCCTCGTCGCGCTTCTAGCTTTTCATTGGCGTTGCAAAGAAGCCACATCGCGATGCTCATCACAAGACTTCGCCTGTCTTTGTCTCTCCAATTACGCAGTTGTTTCAGTCCGTCAAACAGCCACATCAAGTCGGAAAGTTCCGCGCGCTGAGAGTAATGACTCTATACCTTAATTCTTCAGCTGAAGGCTGAGTTGTCCTTGGTCCCACATCCGGTGGCTTGCATAAAGCATCATGATATCATGATTCTTATCTTGGCTACTGGACGAAGTCGCTCGGAAGGTGTTTCTTTTCTTAACAGGTGGTTTTATGAAGCCTTGGTTGTGTCAGAATGAGCAAACTAGCTGCGAGGCTCGTCCTTGGCACAGCCCTATGAGATGCCCCCAAGGCCCCCAAGATAGGTGGCACAACAAGTGCGACTTTCTTCATATGCATTCCTTCAGGTAGGGCATCCTAATGGCGCAAGGCTGCGATATGACCTTTAAGTATATGGTATGCTCTCGGGACCGATTGCCTGTTGAGCTCACTAGACCTTGTATTATATTATACATGCGGAAATCACGCAAAGCCTGTAGTAATGGCAATCTGTGTCATTTTTTATCGGAAATATTTCCTAAACTAATCCCTGAGGGACGGATTAATTCAAAGCCCTCCAGGGTCTTCATCAAGAAATATGGGGTACGACAGTCGTCTTCTTTCTCAATCTGGCAGCCCAGGCCATTCGCCAAATGCCAGTACTGGTTGGAGAGATGATTTGGAACTGAGGTAACGTTCAAATTCAAAGAAAGTGGGAATATCATACTTACTTAGTATTGGCCTTTAGTCCATGGAGATCGCATCCGGAGTACTTTGAGCCGCCAATCCCGAGCTATCAAAGTACAGATGGGCCAGTTTTTCGTGAACAAGACCGTCTCTATCAGGCATCACCACGGTCACCAAATTCATCACGTTACAATGGTAGTAGTAGAGCTAGGGATTTGAAGGGCTGGCAATTTGGTGCCTTTGTCTGTCTTCTCATTACACTCGCGGTCCTGATTTTGAACACCACCACAACAATATGGGCGGCAACGTCGTTCGGTGTTCCCGGCGGCATTGGGACTATCCAAGTCGGGCCTTGCCATAAAATCAAAGAAACCGGGCTCTGGCTTCACATTGCTATCAACCTTCTCAGCACGGTCTTGCTTGGGGCAAGTAATTACTGTATGCAATGTTTATGCTCACCAACAAGGCGGGAAGTAGACATGGCTCATCAGAATCGTAACTGGGTGGATATTGGAATTCAGAGTTTTCGGAATTTAGCATATGTCGGCAAGACAAAGTTATTGCTTTGGATCCTTTTAGCTGCAAGTTCAATCCCACTTCATCTCATGTAAGTTCATATTCCCCATAAATACAGATTCCTGGATGCATACTACTGAGACTGCTCCAATTAAACTTTGAACAGTGCTGATGGGGAACTAGGTTCAACTCAGCAATATTTGTCAGTCTCACAGCAAATGAGTACGTCGTGGCGACAGTAACTCATGACTTTGTCAATGGCTCAGCATGGACCTTGATAGGTGATCCATTTCACGAGTCCATAATCGCAGAAATGCAGCAGAATATTTCTAGCTATCAATATCTAGATCCTGCGAGCTGCATCAAAGAATATGGTGTCAACTATGTCTCATCGAGGCGCCACATTTTCGCGGTCGTGGAGGGTCCGTACCCAGATCCCCTGCTCGGCTTTTTCGAATGGACCTACAACATATCACAAAATTCCTGGGTATGTAACACTACAGTGGACGCGAACATGACTCTCGAACCTCAGCCAATAGACGACTTCGATTGCACAGTTTCAGTCGCCTTGTCTAGCACTACTTGGTATATGGCAGACCAACCGGTTGAGTATTGCCTGAGTCAACAAGTCGAGGACCGATGTCGGCTCCAGTTTGCCGTGCCGATCATGACTGTTGTCTTATGTTGCAACTTTCTTAAAGTTCTATGTATGGCCGTCACGATTTGGAAGTGTAGGGAGGCGACGTTTGTAACCCTTGGTGATGCGTTGAGCAGCTTCTTGGATACCCCAGACCCCACCACAGCTGGCATGTGTATAGCAACGAAGAAGGACTTTGATAAGGGAGCCTGGCCAGACGTTACAACGAAACGATGGGAGGTGAAGAGAGACTTTTATTTCCAAGCGGTTGGAACTGGTCGGTGGGCGTGGACGAATTTGATGTAAGTGACCATGAACCAATATTCTTCCTCATTTGAGGTAGATTTATTTTGAACGTCTGAGATGAGAAGCTTAATTATCCGCGATCACTCCAAGGTTCACGCTAATACTATCTAGCTGTGCCGTGGCAGTCATCTCTATTACGGTACTACTTCGACTAGCTATCAATGCCACAACCACTGCGTACGCATATCTTTACCCTACTCAGACCATATTTTAACCCCGTTGAACAGAAGCGACATAGCAACCCTCTGGTCCCTCGGCTTTGGCACCGTAACATCCAGCTCCCTTATCCGTTGGAGCATGCCCCTCTTTGGCTCCCCGGGCCTAATGAAAAATGTCCTGCTCGCCAACTCCCCCCAAATAATCCTCTCACTCCTCTGTCCGTTCCCTCCTCCCGTTCCCTCCTGCAACTAACGTTCTTAGACCTCGTCTACAACCGCATGTACACCTGCTTCTCCTTCTCCGCAGAATGGGCCTCTCTCGCTTGCCACCAGCGCCCCCTCCGCGTATCGACCCCTCTTGGCTCCCAACGCTCAACCTACTTCCTCTCCCTTTCCTACCAATACCTCGTCCCAATTCTCCTGACCTCCATCTCCACTCACTGGATCCTCTCCCAATCCTTATTCCTTGTTACTATTGATGTTTTCGACACTTCCGGCAATTTCGACGCAACCCAATCCATTCTCACCTGTGGATTCTCATGCATCGCACTTATATTTCTGATTATCATTGGGTGGATGGTCCTGATTGCAGGTGTGGGGTCCGGGCTGAGGCGGTATTCAGGAGAGATGCCGTTAGTGGGGAGTTGTAGCGCTGCAATTAGTGCGGCTTGTCATCCGCTGGTGGATGAGGTGGGCGTTGCGAGGTTACCAGTGAAATGGGGAGTAGTGAGTATTGAAGGGGGTGTAGGGCATTGTGCCTTGAGTGGGAAGTATGTGAGTCCACCGATTACGAGGAGGTTGTATTCTGGTGTGGATGGGAGGAGGCGTCGGGAGTTTAATAGTTTTTAAACAGGCACTGCGACATTCAGACGGACTTGGATACCCAGGACGACATCAATATTACCACTGATTGGGTATTCACTGCGGATAGATCTCCGGGACGACTTTCCTTTCCTTTCACCCAAATCGATATGCACAACGGCTTGAATGTGCTACAGTACTGAAATACTGGACGTCTCGAGCAAATACGCGTCTTCGATAGCAACACCTCCGGAAGTCGAAGTACTTGGTGGCATAGAAGGAAGAGAGGGGCTTTCAGCGCCTGAGCTGGCCTCGGAATGTGCTGCTTTGAAATATATACTTCAATATTGTGTGGTGGAATTCCAATGATGTCGCAGTTTCAGGCTCCGATAGGAATGAAGTGGCCCATCGCTCCACTTCTGTTCGTGATTGACGCTATTCCTCGAGTGATATTTCATTTCAACAAGCATTGGAATGCCCTAGGTTAGCCTTGGCCGGAGGCCTGGCAAGGTGAGAGTGCGCGGTCTTTCAAGACAAGTTCTGGATATTCATGACAGATATTCATGACAGTTTAGTATGACTAAGGACCGACCAAGGTGACTTTTAAACCCGAGGCGGGTCCTCACTCCTTAGCCAAGACACATCCAAGTGTTCAGTTCAGCCAAACTTGAATAATGAAGCCATTCACTGACAATATTTTACCCTCCTCGTGTCACTCGGTATGGAGTATGTTCCCCAACCCAAATCTCTCCAAGACCCGAGCCAGCACGACAAGCAACAGCTACACACGAAGGATGCAGCCTTGCTGCCCTGTAGCTTCAGCCGCAGTCAGTCTTTCGCGCCAAACCATGCGCATCCTTATGCAACCCTCATATGGTAATACCTGATTGGGCACCGAAACGCCAACACTGTCGCACCATCAGCTGCGCGAAGCTGCGAGCATCTCGCGCTGGTCTTGATCAGCTTCATTCCTACAAGTGAATTTCGACAGATGTAAAGTGAAGAGTCATACCTACAGTACCGCATGAACAATTTCCTAGCTCGAACGAGCCACAAGGCTTGATTTCGCTCCTTTTGCTTGCATAATCATTCAGCCTTGCCCCGCCATTCCAACAAGCTTCCAACCCACATTCATCTCGACCTCAAACAAAAACCTAACACCTGGGTTGCTGTAAACCTCGACCTCTTCCTCTTCACATCATCTCACGCCCACCGCCCTAGCTATGAATTTCTTCAACAGCGCCAAGTTGGCCTTCGACGACTTCCACACCAACATCAAACAAGCCATCGACGACGTCCAAGAAGGCCTCCGCGGCGAGAAAGAACGCCACTCGCACACCCATTTCGGTGAACAATGTCACGAGCTGCACATGCATACGCGTGACAACCGCTTCCACAGCTTTGCCCCCCAAAGGAAGGGGAATGACGCGAAGTGGTTTGTGGATGGGTGCAGTTATATGTGGGCGGTTAGTGTGGCAATTCAGGAGGCGAGGGAGAGTATTTGGATCTTGGATTGGTGGTTGAGTCCAGGTGAGTCTTAAGTGCTTTTTTGAGTTGGTGTATGATTTGGGCGGTTGGGGGGGGGGAGAGGGGGCTTGGGAGGATGAGATTTAGATTATGGCGATGAGATTGAGGGTGAGAGATAAGAAGTGCCAAAGGCTAATGAGAGACAGAACTCTACTTAAGAAGGCCACCCACTGAAAATGAGAATTTCCGTCTTGATCGGATGCTCTTGGCTGCTGCGCAAAGGGGAGTTAAGGTTAACGTCATTGTGTACAAGGAGGTTTCTGCCATTCTTACATGTAATCCGTCCGAAATATCATGGGAGATGTGAAGTTGACATCCAACAGTATGTTCGGAACACACCAAGAAAGCCCTAGAACTTCACCCCAACATTGCTGTCTTCAGACACCCGGATCACGCTCCCTCCGGTCAAGTCATGGAATCGGAGATTTTGGCTAGCATCAAGAACTTCTCATGGGCATCCCTCAAACTTGCCAAAGTCCCAGGCGACGCTTGGTCTGCCATTTATGGTGTCAACAAAGACATTATTCTCTACTGGGCTCACCACGAGAAACTATGTCTCATAGACGGCGATATCGCTTTCATGGGTGGACTCGATCTCTGTTTTGGCCGCTGGGATACCAACGACCACCCCATCTCCGATGCTCACCCCACAGATCAAAACCAAGCTCTGTTCCCGGGTCAGGATTTCAATAATGCTCGCGTCTACGATTTTGAGGACGTGACAAATTATATGAGTAACAAGCTCGACAGAACCAAGAGCTCGAGAATGGGATGGAGTGATCTCAGTATGTGTATCCGTGGTCCAGTGGTCGAGGACCTGAGAGCGCATTTCGTCCAAAGATGGAATTTCATTTACTCGGAGAAATACTACGTTCAGAAAGCTGAAAGATACAAGCCTCTCACCTTGACTGTGAAGGATATCCCGGATGGGTATTACAAAAGTGATGGAAAAAACGTGGTTCAAGTGGTCGGAGATAGAGATGACGATGACCCTGAAGCACCAGAAGAGCATCCATTTTTCAGGCCCGGAGGCTTGGTTGATAGGGTTAAGGGGCATCTCCATGGACATCACGATTATACTGAGCCCCAAGAGGGGAAATCCGGTGGGCAGGGAATGAATATCCAGTTGGTGAGGAGTTGTACGACTTGGAGTAATGGTACTTCTACCGAAGTAAGTCCCATCCGTTTACCAATAAACCCACACTGACAGTCCCCCAGCACTCGATCGCCAATGCCTACATTGAAGTAATCAAGAACTCCAAACACTTTATCTACATTGAGAATCAATTTTTCATCACCTCTACCGGCCCCCACCAACATCCCATCCGCAATCTAGTCGGCGCCGCCATTGTCGAACGTATCATCCGCGCCTACCAAAATGGAGAAAAGTACAAAGTCATCGTCTGCATGCCCTCAGTTCCCGCCTTTGCTGGTGATCTTCATGCTGATGATTCGCTCGGTACGCGCGCTATCATGGAATATCAATATGATTCTATTTGCCGCGGCGGCCATTCCATCATGGAAGAAATTGAGAAAGCTGGTGTTCCGGACGCAAAGAAGTTCATCCGCTTTTACAACCTGCGCAACTACGACCGAATCAACGTGGGCACAGCAATGAAGAAAGTTGAGGCCCAGAGCGGTGTCAGCTATGAGGGTGCTAGAAAGGAACACGATGATATGGTTGGTGCTGGGTATGATGGGGCGGGCGAAGGCACGGGTGCGAGGTATGGACAGCCAAATCCGAGTTATGATAAGTATCAGCAAGCTGGGAGTCAGGTGGATGACCAGAGGATTATGGATAGTGTCAGTGCGTGTTATATGGATGGAGGGCCAGATATTGCTAGTGTGCCGTGGGCGGGTGGGGAGGATGCTGAGATAGATGCTTTTGTTTCAGAAGGTATGTTTTTCTTTCTCCTTCGCCGTTTCTCGACCCCTTTTTTCCCCTTTCCTCAAAACCATGATGATTAACAAGAATCAGAGCTCTATATCCACACCAAACTTCTCATTGCAGACGACCGCGTCGTAATATGCGGCTCCGCCAACCTAAACGACAGATCCCAACTCGGCTACCACGACTCTGAAATCGCCGTCGTAATAGAAGACCCCACGCCCATCACCTCGTCCATGAACCGTGAGCACTACGTTGTTTCCGCTTACGCCTCCTCTCTTCGTCGACAGCTCTTCCGCAAACACTTAGGATTACTCCCGAGACAGGATCCAGCGAAGCCAACGAATAACTTCTTGCCAAGTACACACGCTCCTAATGAGTATGACTGGGGCTCTCCAGCCGATACGCTGGTCAAAGATATTATGACCCACGAATTCGACAATCTCTGGTCTGGCACTGCGCGTATCAACACCGAAGTATTTGCCAAAGCCTTCCATGTCGTCCCCGCCGACAACATCACAACCTGGACGCAATATGAGGCCTTCTACCAGAACTTGTTTGTCGGCAATGGCAAGGACGGGGCTGATAAGATCGTGCCGAAATACGAATATGGACATGTGGTGAAAGATGAGTTCCCGGGCGGTGTGAAAGAGGTTAAGGAGTGGCTTGGGAGAGTGAGAGGCACGCTTGTGGAGATGCCATTGAACTTTATGAAGGATGTGGATTTTGCGGAGGCGGGGCTGAAGCTGAATGCTTTGACTGATGAGGTTTATACCTAAATTAGAAGAAGGCCAAGAGATTGAGAGCTGCGGGCAAGGATTTGAGTGTAAGGAAGGAAGAGTGGATGGATCAGTGTGCAATGCAAGATGGATATTCTCTAGAAGTTTTGGGTGCGGTGGACTTCGATAACCAGGTGGTGTAAGGGATGGGGTTACGATGATCATGAATGGAATATTCTCATACAGATCTAATTTAGATTGCTTGCTGAAGTTCATGAGAGTTGTAAGTGGGCTTTTTGTAGTCGCTGTACAGTACGTGATCAAAGAGAGATGGGGAAATTTTGGAGGTAGGAGAGTAGCGATGCCAGCTCTAGCACAACCAACCCGGCACGGCATGTCCAAGTACTTACTTGCACGTGTTGAGGATATGCTCGGCGTCTCTTACCTGCGACATGCAAAAAATGACATCTTCACATCTCTAACTAGCTCCTCCGTGAGCAAGCTGGCTGTTTAGCTGTTAGTAATATCCAGCCGGATCTTCTCACGAGGTAAGCATCTCCGCATATGCTGGATATATGGGCAGGACTTGCGACCTGCGATACGCGACAAAAACTTTTCTGCAAGGTTGATTGGTTCGGTAGTCAGTTGCTCAGCTACTGCAGCTGTTTTGAGGCTGCCATTTGTGTACTTCACTTATTCTTTTCTTCATGTTCCCGTTTCGTCGACATCGTTTGTTATCACCTTCGGATTTTATAATACTGGATTATAGTAGTAGTCTGGAAGTATTTGGGGGTCTCGACCAGTTTCGACGACTCACGGTTGCAATATATTCCCATCTGTCATACTGTCCTGAACTCCTCAGCCTGACCGAGAGGGGGAAATGTGCTAGGACCGAAACACAAGAGTGCTTTATCGTTTTGGTTCCTGGTCAAGACATGTCCAATCTTGTGTTTGCGGGGTTAATACAACGCATGAGTCATGAGAGAATTGGGAAGGTCAGGCTTTGCTGTCCTAGGGCGAGTGCCAAAAGCCAAGAGCGAGGGCTGAACAATTCTGGGCATTTTTCATGACGCCTCCTCGCTTGTATCCCGATGGCATCGTGAATCTCGACCACTTCAACAAATCATTCTCAGGACCCTGCAGCCACAGCCCAAGGCATCACAACTGGCTGATCGCAGCGCATAAAAGCAATGGAATTCGCTCCTGGCTACACAGGTACCCAGCCTCCCCCAATCCTGGGTTTCCTTTTCTTCTCGAAGATCTTTCCTTTCTTGCTTTCAGAGGCCACATGTTTGGCTATTCGAGTAGTTCTTGTACCTTGATAGCTTGCCGTGCTATTGTTCGTTCTCAACCCACAATTTCGATCCTCCCGGCGGCCCCTCGAGATGCAACTCTCAGCCTTGTCCGCCTTCTTGCTTCTCATAGCTCATACCCACGCGCAAGCCATCAACCCCGACCTCGTAGACTGGACAACAATCAGTCACTGGCCTGATCTACGTAGCTGCGTTCAAAACTGCTTGTCATATTTTGGTGGTGGTATTCAAGGAGTCGTAGGATGCAAAACAAACTCATGCATGTGCAGAGCAGATACCCTCGGGCTGGCACAGAGCATACTGGGAGCAGAAGTACTTACCCAGTGCTCCGATTACCAAGATCAGAGTACAGCAACCAGCATTCTCCTCTCCTACTGCTCGGCAAAGGGATCTACGAGCGTGATAGCACCGACGGTTCTTGCAACCACAGGTGCGTGCACATATACTCCGGCTGCGACTGTCACTGCATACGTCACTCAGTATGTGAATGTGAGGAGCTCGGCAGCTCCGACCTTCCAACCCAATGTTGCTGTCATCAAAGCTTTGGCAACGCTTTGGGCCCTTCTCGTCTCATATATCGGCCTGTTCTGATTGCTTCGCAGAGCAGCAAGTCACGGCGGCAAACCAGCCCGCTCCGACTTCCTTGTCGCCGATTCCTTCGACCACTGGGACATCTCCCACGATATCATCAACCGGTTCAACTTCAACCTCTTCTATATTTCAATCAACTTCCAGTCCCGGGTCGACCCTAGTCCGTGTTAGCTCGACCTCCTCGACGTCGAGTCCTCAACCCTCCAAGAACCCCACTAACAGCACGACCGCTTCATCCCCTGTCTTCACACCCTCAGAAATTGTCGGGACCGTTATCGCTGTCCTGGCCCTCATCGTTGGGGTCATGACTTACCTAGTCACACGAAAAACCGGAGATTCAAACCAGTCTATCTACCAGCATTGGCGGTCTAATCGTGGAGGAAGTCTTGCTGGACACGTCAATGTTGGGACATCTACTGCAGAAACCTCTCGTCGAGGAAACTCAAACTTTGGCAATTTGTACGGCGGAAGTCCATACGCGGGGAATTCAAGGCGATAGATATTTTTCTTGTTGGTAAGGGCTTTTGTTCGTGGATGCAGTTCCTATTTCGTTGTTCCTTATACCCTGTTGTGCTTTCATCGTTTTTGGATTTATGGGAGGCTTTGGTAATTAAATAGTATCTCACTGTTTAGAGAATGTCTTTATCCCCCAGCTCAACAATGAATAGCAATACACCGACCCTTGTTTCAGTTTCCTGCCTTTTCAGGATATTTAAAAAGAATCTACAGAGCCAACAGAGCTCTTGGCGTCTAAAGGAATCAAAATAAGCTCTCACAATGCCATGAGAATTCCGAGCCCATAGATCAACCACAGCAAGGGCTAAACTTGTCTCTCTCTCTTTGCCGCTCAAAACCGTCCCATTTACAAAGAAAGTTCACAGCATCTCGAAGGACTTGAAACCCAGGTGGCGTGCGAGTTGTCATCCCATACTGTACCTTATGGACAACTTTTCCTCCCCGCTTTAAACCACAGAGAGATCGCAGAGTGTGTGAACGGGGCGGAGAGACGACACCGTAACTGTGTCTTTCCTAGTATCATGCAGTATTTGGGTGGGTTATTTTCCTGGCGTCAACTCGCACAATCGCTGCTATTTTCGCTTTTAGCCAATAATCTGGAGTTAGTACTTATTCGTCTGGTTGGTTGTCGTGCGCAGGATATAGAGGCACGCTTTTATAAAAGGCTTCGATTCTTCTAATACTATTATAGCGTTCGCAGCCGCGGCTGGAGGGAAGACCCCCGCCGACTACACAGTAGCGAGGGAAAGTTGGCAAACGTGGAGGAGTAATTAGGGTGAGAGGATCGAGAGGGCCAGCAGATCTGTCCTTGAATAAAAATGAGAAATTATCTACAATTAGCGATATAAAGGTCAGAATTCGGTTTTTGGCCCGTTCGTCTCGAAAATAGAACAACTGCGTCTAGCTAATTACAAAGCTAGCAACCAGAAATGAAGGGCTATTTATGGATTGGTCACTATTAAGAGATTTAGGAAATTCTTGCTTTCCCACTCGTTCTTACGCCTAAAATAACCTTTCTAGATCTATTAATAATGTCGAAGAAGCAGATAGAAGATACCCGAGTCCATCCAAATACTCTAGCTAGTATTTGGAATATTGGCAACGGAGTACTTCGTGCTCGATTCGAATATAAACAAAGACACTATATTGTGTAAATCAAGACCAACTTGGGATTGTCCCCTAGGACTTGTTTTACGGCCTGAAAGCGTCGGTTTATTGCGTACTCGCCGATCTTTGCTCTCGCCAGCTGGGTCCTTCCCTCATAATATACCACAACAGCGGCATAAAGACAGTATTTAAGAAACCGAATATCGTAAGTGCCCACCCAATACCAACGCCGTTGATCATGGGCACTGTGGCAGCAGTCGCGCCAGCCCCGAGCAAACACCTCAGCAGATTATTAGATGCTGTCACAGTGCCCGCCCTCCCCGGGTATAAGTCTAGTAGGAGCGCCGCGATGCAATTCAGAGACGCTGACGCGCAAAACCCTATAAAAAAGAGCAAAATCAGCGGACCTGATATGTGGACGTGTTCCTGTAACATCCAGCCGAAACCGATAATGCACGCGGTCGTTAAGATAATCGTCGGCAGTGCGACCTCGAGCCTTGCACGCTCGATAGGGAACCCGGTCAGGTCGGTCCGGCGGTTTTTCTCCACGGTAATACCGAGGCGCTTTGCATGGCGTTGGAAATTCGCATCGATGAAACGGCCGCGGCTAAAGGCCGCAACGAGAGCGCCGACCCCGAACGGGACATAGCAGAGAGATACTTGCAGCTCGTTAAAGCCGTATATCCTGCTAAACTGCGACGGGATCAAGGCGAGGGTAGCATAAAAGGAGCAGGCCAAGATAGAGCTATACAGCAAGGCAAACCCGCACTCTCGCTGGAGGAGGAGCGTGATGGGGGCTAGAGGATTTGGGAATTTCAGATTTCGAGACCTGGCCAGATCGTCACGCTGCCTGTACGGAACCTCCCTGCCTTGGCTTATAGCGCGTCGTTCATACCAGACATTGGTATAGCATCTGTTCCACATGGGTGGTGGAAGGGAGCCGTTACCAACAACCTTGCGGCAGGTCTCGGGGAAAAAGAGGGCTATCGGAATGGCGACGGCGCCCGTCAACGCGGAAAGGAGCCAAAAGATTGAATGCCATCCGGCATATTGGGCCATAAGTCCACCGATGACGGGCCCCTAATGCGGCGTCAGCTTGCCAGGTTTCGGAATACGCAAGGTGCGGCATTGGATATACTTTGGTACTGTACTTACAAGAGCTGTGGCAAACATGGGGAGGGCTGACGCAAACGAGACGTAGCTCCCTCGCTCCGCTGGCGTCGCGACGTCTGCGGCTACAGCATTGGACAGAGCTGCTATCCCACTGCTGCCTGCGCTTTGGAAACAGCGCAGGATCAGCAGGGCCGGGTAGCTGTTCTGCGCGCCTAGACCAAGATTTGCGGCGAGGAAGAGGACGAGACAGACCAAGTACACCGGCCTCCGTCCGGCGGTATCGGATAGCTGTGCCGAGAAGGTCGGGGCGATGCCTTGAAGGATAATGTAGGTCGAGATGGACAAGTTGACCAGCGTATTGGAGACGTGCAAGTCTCTGGCAATGGGTTCGAGGGCTGGAAAATAGATCTGACTGGATAGTGGTGAGAGGAGCGAGGCGAAGGAGGCTGAGAAGATGATGACCTTTTTCCCCCGGGTTGACCATACCGACCATGGGTCGTCGTCAGCAACAATTGTTGCGATTTTTGAGGGCGCTGCCTTTTGCGCATCAGGGGCAGCGACTGGCCCATCGTTTCCTGTCGTGTGCTTGTCGGCCATAGCAGCCTCGGTCGCAGCAGTGTCTTGCTGCGTCGGTGGTGGCGATACCACGCCTTCTGCAGTCTCCCGCCCCGTCTGCTGCATCTCTATCGTCGTCATGGCGAGGTTGCGTGTGCGCCCAAGAAAGATGGTACTTGGCTGAATTGGTTGATCCAGCGGCCGTCGGCAAGCAAGCCACGAAGGACGTGTTCGTGTTCAGATACGCGAAACGAAGAAGTGGAAGAGATAAAAAAGAGAGAGTTGAAAAAGATAATACATACGGTTTCAAGAGTAAACAATATAAATTAAAAGCTGGCGGTTTTCTTGGTTAACAGAAAGTTTGAACTAACCCTGATTGAGTAAGGTCTCGCGCTAACAATCAGACAGGGGGTGTGTTATAAGCTTTATGTGTGCCAAAAGACTGGCTCCTTTTTGCGGTAGTTGCGCAACGCACATGCAAAATAAGTCGGTTTTTTCGTATACCCAAGTATACATATACACCGTACTTCGTAAAGCTACTTGTACAGTAAGTAAGTCGGGCTGTCTGACTCAGCCGGTCCCGCTGGTCCCGCTGGTCCCTGCATAATTAATTAGCGCTTTCCCCAAACGTGCAGGCACCTGTCACATACTGCCCCCTGTTAATTTTCGCATGGTAACGAGTAAGCGAGTGTGACCCCACGACTACCAAGTACAGTAACAGTACAGTCAGAGTAATTATACCACAACTGTAGAAGAAAGTCAGCGCACAACAGGAAGTCACCACATAACAGAAGCCATCACATGACTGGAGTAATTAGAGGCGCGAGGTCTGACTCCTATGTTTGCCGACTGTATCATCTGTGTTACTTCATATTGTTGATCTCTTCCCCGGCTGCAGGTTCAGTCCCGGGGGGGGGGGGGGGGGGTGGGGGGGGGGGGGGGGGGGGGGGGGGGGGGGGGGG
>JAPZPB010000421.1:0-33631 GCA_037952635.1 Bryoglossum gracile | reverse complement strand
CCTAAAATAAGGCTCTAAAGGAATTGGATTAATTGGCTGGAATCGTAAAGAGGTTTTTCAAGTAATGCACTTGGTTTTAGGTTGATTTAATAAGGTTGAAATTTCCGGGAAAAAGTGTATAGACTAATTACTTATCTTAAACCAACTTAATAAAGTTAATTCGTTATAAATAAAGACTAAAAGTAACTATAATAAAGAGAATAATTAAAAAGACAATAAATGTTATTTTATATATTATTAGTAATATACTTAAGAGGATTAAGAAAGAAAGAGAAGGGGAGAAAGGCAGTGTTATAAGGTATTACCTTAGTAATATCACGTGACGACACTAGTGTGGGCCAAGTATAGTTACTACTCTCTCTTTCTCTAAGATTTAGAAACCTATTTGTAGAACTACTTGCTCTTTAATCGTTTTTAGTAAACCCTCTTTATAAAATGCCACGAACACTTATTTTAAAGATGCAATAAGGTGTCAAGAGTATTCGACCTGGTATATACACGCCGAGCCAATTAAATTGGAGAAACTGCTTATTATAAACGCATCAGGTCGAATACTTTTGGCACCTCACTATATATTCGTCGATATATTTTAGTAGAATACCTTGCAGGAGCTGAAAGTCTAGCTCAGCCCTGTGGCCTAATAAATCAACTCATCGAGTCCTTTTACGGACGCCACTTTTAAACCTGGGCGAACCAGGAAGTCTGGGACAATAAAAGGCCACGAGCTACTGTAGAGCTGCGCGGGAGAGTATGTGGTCAAGTGACATGGTGCAGGAGAAGTACTGTATAGCAGAGATGTATGCTGTCCACGATAGTTCAGCATTGAAGAAAGCTTTTACTTCAGAAGCGCAGACAGGAAAGATTATCACATTGCAATTTACGAATTTCGAAGATACTCTTTCACTAAGCAAACCCGTGGCAGAATATTTTTGGTTCTCCCTCAATACTGTAAAATCCAGCCTGGCAAGTGAGCAAGCAAATACTTTGGACCCTGCAAGGTAAAGCCTCCGTGTCACCACATAAGTCTCAGCTGCTTTTCTCGCCACCTCACCGATATAGAATAAATCAGTGGCTGGGTTACTCTTCGTTTCTCATATCCCACTTAATACTTGTCGCTTGTTTTGGGACTTCCTCAGGCCAGCTTCCTACATCTCATCTCAAACTACAGCATACTGACCCAAGGCAGGCTCTTTAGCAGATTTGAGGGCTATTTCAAGTACATCATCTCAGAATGTCTTCGGTCAGGGAAGAGAAATATGCTAGCTCCACTTGCCCGACTTCACCGTTGACACCTAACGGCTCTCGAAAGCCCAAGAGAAATTCAGGCTTTCTATCATTGGCCGACTACGAGAAGCAAGATCTGGTGAGTATTCCCAAAAGAGCTCTCTCTAAGAAATCCGTAAACCCAAGAATGGTCCAAGAATTCTACCATCAGCCTTACCTCCCAACAGTTCATTGACTGGGCCTGGTGTAGGCGTACAAGAAACGAATCCGCGTTCTCCGATTCATCTCGCGAGCCATCGCCCTAATTCTCAATGCCCTCATGATCGCCATCCTTTCGTACACACTTGTCAAATACTACCTCACCAAAAACCACGTTATATCCGGGAATGTCCATCCATGGGCGACGCCCGCAACTCTCTGGCCTACCTTCACTCTTCTCAGCATAGCAGGTGTCACATTTCTCCTCAATCTAATCACCATCTTCTCCTATGTCTGCGGGGTAGGTGCTGCGAATAAAACAAATTCGTTTACAACGGTAGTGGGATATATCTTGCTTGGTATACACGTCCTGGTTTGGGCTGGGGGGGCGGGAGTATTTCGCATGGCGAAGTCGAGGAGCGATCTGTGGGGATATTCTTGTGGAGGTCAGGCCGACGCCATTCAAAAGGAAGTTCGGAGCTTCTTGGATTTCGGAAAGCTGTGTACGATGCAGGTGAGAGGAAACACAGTTCCAAGTTTGAAAACTAGTCACTAATGAGACGACAGGGTGGTGCTTGGTATGCCTCGATTATTCAGGCTGTGGCGTATCTTTTGACTTTCATTATTACGATTCTCACATGGAGGAGATCTTCGCATAAGAAGAAGTTGGCTAAGGTTAGAGAGAGCACGAATCTAGAGTCAGCGTACAACCAGAATGTGGAGTTGGGAACGGTGTATTCACCTAAAAACGGGAAAAGATATATGCCAGTTGCCATGGAGTCACCGCAATTCTAGGTGGCGTGCACGAACAAGCAAACTAAGTGAGATACGAGTAGGGATCTGATGGTTTCGAGTTATTTAGTTTACAACGCATGCATTTATCCTAGAAGGTTCAAGAGGTCTGACCTCAACTAATGATCTATGTACAAAGACAAGTAACAAGTACACCCGGCTTGAGAAGCGCCGCCATCTGTACTTCAAATCCTAATTTCTGGTTGGGGGGCGATTCTTGTCCTCATCCTCTCCAAACGAGTTGGTCCAATCTGTGTATTCATACTTCCCTGGCTTGAATCTGTGGGGGAGGGCAAGCTTGGTCACAACACGCCAATCGTTGGTTCCAGCAGGAATGCCGTTGTGTGCAGGAAATCTATCGTGCACCCGTATCTCACCATAACCTGCAGCGAGCTGCTGAATAGTGACACTGTGTGCTCCGCCCTCGCAATGCCAACCCGCAGGCATGTCTCCATCCGCTTCCATTTTCCTCCAGGGGCGGTCTTCAGGACATGCTCCCGGAAGCTTATGCCGAACAGCATCTTCTGCCCACTCTACAACCTCAGCTTGTTCCTTGGGGCCCAGAGATGAAAGTTTAGAGACTCTTGAGGACATTTTAATGTCGTGCTCGTCTGTCCAGACTTTTGGTTGACCATGGGGGATTACAGATGCACTTGCAGGAGGAAGGGAACTCATCCTGGATGGGGGCTGAGCAGAAACTCTGACTGAAGGTTTGACCAAGAACTTCAATGTCGGTGGTGGGGGTGACCGTCGAGCCATTTCGTATGGCTCATCTTCAGCTTCTGGGATGGGTGCAAAGGTTTGGGTCTTCGCTGCTTTTCTGCTGGGTGCGATCTTACGACTGGGCTCCTTTGGCGAGTCGATGTTCGGCTTCATCGTCGCTCCAGTCGTTTTTGACGTTGACCGCTGGTCTAGATCCCCACGCATTGTCTTACTAGAAGCAATAGACGCTGAGGATATATCTAGGTTCGGCTTCATCGTCGCTCCAGATATCTTTGACGTTGACCACCCATCCAGATCCCCACGCATCGTCTTACCAGGTGCTACCGAAGCAGCCTTGACTGAAGCTGCTGGTCGTCTCGTCGGGACTGATGGAGCTGCTGAAGCGTCAGGTCGTCCGGTTGCAGAGGACGATCTTGCCACCGCAGCAGTTGGGACCCTGGTAGTGGGGGCCTTGGATGGGTCGGGTTTCTTGCTAGACATCTTGAGTATGTTCGTTTTTATCGTGTTGGATCGGTGTTGCGTGAGTTTCTTTGCTCCAGTGTGAGTTGCTGGACGAAGAGGAAGCTCGGGGGACGAGGTGGCGTGGCTATGTATATATATATGGGATTCCTGACAGTGGGTGACTCTTTCTGGGAATCCGACGCCTGGAACATTCTGCAGGATTTAGACTTCTGATTCCTACGACTGTGATTCAATATTGGAGCCAGAAAGGAGTAACAGCGAAATCCGAATGGGATTCCAAAGACTCACGCATTCAGCAACCACGAGAAATCCGCGAGGAGTAATGTTGAAATGAAATAAAACCCAAACCTAACAGCAGTGAATTAAATGTAGCTATGAACACACTATGTTCTTTAAGCCTATACACAGGTACATAGTGGTGCCGTATATAGCAGCATCCGAGTAAATTCCTGGCAGCAACATGTAGGGAACTCTTGTCTTGAACTCGATCCGCCGGCACCATACACCAAGAATGTTGGCATGTATCGCCGGAGGTTGAGAGATGTATATCAACCCTCTCGTACAAATACTCATCAAGAACGGGAACACTCCTTTTGGCAAAATCAACGCCAAAGAACATGGCAACGAAGGCACCGCACGTCCAGCCCCGGGTCACGAACAGGTACGAGGTTCTCCTCAATATATATGCCCCATGATTGATGTGCCTCGCCAAGCCGCACAAATCTCCCGTACTGTGAATGCTCCCTATATGCTTCGAATCACTCTTGAATTGTTTGCGTTGAGTTTCGGAGACTGGTTCTTCCATCGCCAGTCCTATGACTAGATGATATGTTTCCAGCGGTGAGAAGAAGAGGCGACCACCCCATTCTCCTCTCGTGGGAGGGGAGAGCAGGGATAAACTCAGAGAGGCAGCAGGCGTAAGTGAGAGAATTGAGTTAATAGAGTTGACGATAGTATGATTGTCAAGCAACGTCGAGGTAGATGTCTCAGCGAGAGGCTGAGGGCAAGGCGTGAAGCGACAAAGGCCGTTTTAATTGGCAAAAAAGAAAGTCCTTAAACACCATGAAACTCACCTATTTGGGCTTGAACTATAGTGTTTTACAATATATTGGGACTTCATGTATAAGAATAATATATGAGCATCCGAACCAGAAGCTAATTTCGTGTGACCTGAAGGCTTAGACTATGGCGGGTTTGTGGAAGTCAAGGCAGATCGATAGCAGAAAAACCTCCCGGTCGAAAAGCACTCTCGTCCGAATTTTTACTTAATTATGGGATGATAATCGGTTAATCCTCAAATTTCGCTACGTAATACATGAATAGAGAGTCTTTACGACACGCAAGTGAGGTGGCCCGGCCAGTCTTGCTCCGAATGCACACATACAAGATACAAGCGTGGAAGTATGGGGCTGGGTATGGAGTAATGAAGATATCGAGAGGGTGAATGGATATTACAGTATCAGTACTGGTTGGCGGTGGGCAACCTTGGGCTGAAGCTAACCTCGTTGCTCGAAAAGAGTCCGAAAGATTTCAGTGAGCAGAAGTTCCAAGCACGCTCACTCTTGGGTACGATCAGATCTTTGCTGGAGCCACCCCTATGTCCGGAAAATAGCAACCATTAATTATATGGACGATGAAACCGCGTGCGAATCATAAACCTAGAAGTCGTTCGAAGCTCCAACCTTCGTGTATCCGCAACAAACTAAACCTGAGCCTCGGAAGATGGAAGCAATATACTAGGAAGGTAAGAATCAACGACACAGCTCTCCTAACATTCCAAAATCTCTAAAAGGTCTAGAAGAACTACAAATTCCGAATTACTTACCTCATCTGAGTATTCACCCGTTTAAGTATCCGAAACGGCTTGGAAGTTCAAGACAAGGCTAGTCAGTAAAATAAGTTGAATACTCAAGATTTACTTGAATTTTAGTTTCCAGTTTCGGAGAGCGCCTGGGCGGCGCAGCTTGATTTTTCTCATAAACCTACTTTCTTTACTATGGTTCACTGCACTGCTGCAAGTTGGCACAAGACTCGCTAGGAGATATATTGCTCCTCCTCGCCAAGGCGGTAGAACACCCAACGGGTCTGAATGTGATCGATATCGGAGAAATAAACCCCGCAAATCGCAGATGAGGCTGTTCTGACTGCTTTATGCTTAATTCATCTAGTAATATTAAGTTATCTGCGTCCCGGGTAGGCTGTTGAATCATGGCCTTGCTGCTGCTTAGTCCCTGCAAGTGCAATCGCCATCTTCACTGTCTTTCTTCTGACTTCCCCTCATTCGGAGTATTTCATAGTCGAAATCGAAGTGGTAGCTATACTGCATTGAGGACCTAGGTCTTGCGTTTGTCAACGGGACTCTTGATGGACTGAGAAGCAGAGATGAAGTGCTTTCCATTCCTCTCGCTCCTGGCTCTTGGAGCTGCCAAAACCCCTCACTCTTCTGTCCATGCAACTCCAGACGTTGCGCGAAATTCCCTTCAGCAAACTGAGCAGCCAATCTTTAGCGGTGATAAATCTGAACAGCGATTGGTGGTATATGTGCAGACATTCACCATGCCAGACAAGAAGCCGCTCTCTCTTCTCCCACTCATTGAGAATGAGACCAAGGTCACTCATGTCATACTTGCTTCTATCCATTTACATGGCGAGCCGGGAGTCATAAGATTGAACGATGATGCCTTCGACTCGCCAGCCTATGATGTGATATGGGAAGAAGTGAGAGTGCTACAGCAGAAAGGCGTCAAGGTTATGGCCTTACTAGGTGGCGCTGCCGGTGGGACCTACACGCGATTGAGCGGAACAGAAGCAGAAGTAGGTTCCATCCTCTCTCCTCCAACAATATACCCCTTCGAATGGGGTAATTGGTCCTTACATTGAGAAATAGTTCTACGCATACTATTACCCTCTCCTTGCCCTTATCAAGAAATACAACTTCGACGGCCTAGACATCGATATCGAAGAAAGGGTTTCCATCAGCGTCCCCCTACGCCTTCTCAATGCCCTCTACCGCGACCTAGGCCCCTCTTTCCTGCTCGCCATGTCTCCTCTCTCCTCTGCGCTTGTCAGCGAAGAATCTAACAACCTCTCCGGCTTCTCGTACTTCTCCCTCGACTCCCTCGCTACTGTCCCTGGTTCCGAACGCAAGCTAATCTCCTGGTTCAACGGCATGTTCTACGGCGGCTTTGCGCGAGGACCACTGTTTTACCAGAGTGTAGTTGATGCAGGTTGGGCGCCGGATAGGGTAGTAATGGGGGTGTTGGATTGTGCCGACGACGGACAGCCGAATGGGTTTGTGCATGTTGAGACGCTAGGGAAGACGATTAGGGAGTTGAGGGGAGAGTATGAGGGGTTTGGGGGCGTAGCGGGGTGGGAGTATCACGATGCTGGACTGAGTGATAGGGAGGATATGGAACCCTGGGAATGGGTGAAGGAGATTGGAGGTGCGTTGTTTGGTGATAAGATTGGGGGGATTGGGTATGAAGAACTGTAGGTTGGACCAAACCCAAGATAAACTGAAAATAAGCAGGATTTATTTGACACCCGAACTCTTGCACTTCTCCACAAAGCTGTTCTCGACTATGACTTGGTATGCTCACCTACACAAGTAAAGCAGATTGTGTAGACATTTGAAAATTCTATTGACATCTGGTCAATATTTTATCTCGTTTATGAAAATTTCCTAACCCACATTTGCAAACGTGACTAACCTAAGGACTCAATCTTTTAGGTGTCCTAGGATAGTCGCAAACCAAATGCACACTGGGCAAGTTCAGGTACCAAGCCACCACTCTGTCAAGACCAATACCACCCCCTCCATGAGGCGGAACACCGACACTTTTAAACACATCGACATACTCCTTGATACCTGGCTGGTTGGGGTCCAAACCTTTAGAGCGGATCGTAGCCTCAAGCTCGTGTGGGAGATGCAGACGCTGACCACCAGATAGAATTTCTTGGCCACGCATCATGAAATCGTAGGCGTTGGTGACCTTGGGGTTCTCGGGGTCAGGCATGGCGTAGAAGGGGCGGGCCTCAATGGGGAATTTATCAAGAACATAGAAATCGGTGTTATACTTCTTCCGGACTACTACTCCGAGGGCCTTTTCTTGTGGTGTGGACATATCCTCGTCGTCGGTGACATGGGCAAATTCCTTGGGACCTTCGGCGCGGAGAAGAGCTTGACCTTCGGCGAACGTCAAGCGAACCTCTTTTCCGGGCTCAGGGAGAAGGAATTCTTCAGATGGGTAGACGGTTCGAATGAGTTCAATCTCTTCTCTACACTGGGTAGAAAGCCCCTTGAAGATGTAGAGGAGGACATCTTCAAGCATGTGCATGACTTCGTGATAGTGCTCTTCGATCTCCATCTCTAAATCGAGACCGATGAACTATAGAAGTCAGAGACTAGCTTTGTAAAGGTCAATTTCTGGACATACCTCAGTCATGTGTCTTGGTGTATTCGAGTTTTCAGCACGGAAGACTGGACCAACACAGTAAACCCGCTTTCTGCCACCAGCGATTTCAAACTGCTTGTAGAATTGAGGTGATTGTGCCAAGAAAGCTTCCTTCTCAAAATATGGCAGTCTGAAAACGTTGGCTCCTCCTTCTGAAGCAGCTCCGATCAAACTTGGGGGGTGGAACTTCTTGAATCGGTGTTGCTTTAGGTATTCGCAGAAGAGATCTTCGACTGCAATACGAATATCAGCAATAGCTTGACTGACAGGAGCTCTCTTGTGCATGGCAATGTTGTTAAGATGGGTAGCCAAGCTCGCAAGAGGTGCGCCTCCTGTGGTGCCTACAATACTGAGACCTATAATTTTGTTAGCTATGCCAAGTCTAACCTAACCGTCTCATTACGTACCCTCAACATCCGACTCGGTCGACTCTTCTTCATCCAACTTCCCCACTGCCCTACTTGCAGCTCCCAAGCCCAAGCCCAACATCTCTGGCGCCGGGGCTACCATATACATTTTTGTAATATGGAACTCAAGCTCGGAAACCTTACAACTCTTGACTAGCTCCAAGGGCTTCTGAACCGTAGCTTCGACAGCAACAAAACTCTCCAGCTTTAATCCATTAACCCACTTCACCATCTGCTTGCTAACCGTCCCCTCAATATTAGCAGCTACCACAGCCTGAATCGCCCAATTCCCCTCCTCTCTCAACTCCACAAACGCCATCTTTGCACCCTGTGCTCTTGAGTTCTGAATCCATCCTCTGACCTTCACTGTCTTGCCCGAATCCTCCTGTGTCAACTCTCGCAGATGAACTGCTGTAGCAGGAATCCTAGTCGTGTGTTTGATATCGCCATAATTCTCCTTCGCATGATCCTCTGCAGCCGCAGCAGAAGACGAAGCTTCAGCCGCAGCACGTTCAGCAACTTTACGTGCCTTCTCAGCTTCCTTTTTAGCTTTGGCTTCGGCTTTCTTGGCTCCCTTCTTGGAGGTCATCTCTTCGCCGCCTGCACCGAGGGGAGCGAGGGCGGGGTCGGAGGGGACTTCGGGGGCTTTGGCTGACTCTGACATGTTTACTGCAGATAATTTGATAGTAGATATGTGTGATCATGGAGAAAAGGAAGAGAAATGAAGCTACCCGTGATGTGGTTGAGGTTTCTACGCAGGAGGAGACAACGTGGGGTGGGATGGAGTCATCAGAATATCAGGTCAATCCCGCGAGAAATCGTTTAGACCCCTGTCCGACCATAAAAGTCAGTTAGCCTTACCCCGCGAGGCTGGATGCTTGCTTGGTTGAGACTTCAATGGAGTATGCGCCAGACAAAAAGACGACACAGACTCACCCAGTCATTGAGTTGATCCTGATAAGGTTCGGACTGGAGCCCATTTCCAATTATTAAAAATCCTCAAATCGAAAGGACCGAAGCCTCTCCCCGAATCCTAAATGGTTCATACGCAGTGAAGAAATTTTCCAGCAGTCCTTGTGAAGTCACCTCATTCAGTCCCCCTCTTCCCGCTGCTCATCAATTATATTTTATATTATTATCCTCACCAGCTGCAAGAACTACCCTAGAATCTGGATAAAATTCTTGCGTTACTTAGTACATTCGTATTAATCATTAATAAACATAGCGCTTTCGGGCCATCGGCAAATTCCACCCAAGCCAGATAGATAGGCTGATGCCCAAACTCTCACCACGTAGCCAAACCCTGAGATGCTTGACCGACCAACGCCAAAGAGGCCAGAGCCGCGCAATGCAGTGAAAGTCCAAACGTCCGCTTAAATTTCACTCAAAGCCAGTAATCATGCAAGTTTATCGGATCTCTTGTCACGCTTTAATTGTTGGGAACTGAAAAACTCGTTTCTGATGCGCCGGACCAGCTGGAAGAGCACCGTAGAAGCAGGATTTAGATTTCGAACGTCGGGCTCGTCTTCTTGGTTGAACAGGTGAACAAGTTAATGTGGTTGTCGCCACGGGCTGCGCAAGCAAGCATCATTCGGTGAGGGTGGAATGCTGTCGCCGAAACTGGAGCAGTGCGAGCTTGGTGGAGGAAACCAGAATAAGGCTCTACACGAGAGAGTTCGTGGCCTTCGAAATTGAATACTTTCACGGCATGAGCACCGGTCCCCCTTGCTAATTGTTAGTACGCATTAAGGGTGACTTAACAGAAAATGGGACTTACACAGCGAATACGGGGAGATGTTCATGAGTGCTTGCCGTACGGAGAGTGTCATTGGTTGTGCGAATCGTTCTCAAAGGCTTGTCTCCGCGAATATCCCACAGCTTGACTTTGCCGTTCCGACTCGCAGACAAGAGCTCTCGCTGACCACCTCTCTGCATGTGCACACTCTTGATCCAGACCCTGTCGGTCTCGTCCTTCCACTTCTTGACCATTGCTTCCTGTGGCCGGTTTCTGGCATCAAAGACTCTGATGGCTCCATCGCCAAATCCGGCAACAAATATATTGCCTGTCATCTGATCAGACGTGAGGGAGGTAACACACGAGCCAGAGCGAGCATTAATGTCGGTTACACATCTCTCAGATGCAGCATTCCATACCCGGATGACTTTCACATCGCCAGCAACAAGAAGCTTTCCAGAAACTTGTTGCCAGTCGAAGACCATACCCGAGTTGACATTGCTGGGAACCAGATGTGTCAATGCTCGCCATGCTGATGCAACTTCGATATTCTTATCCGAATCGTAGTTCCTGTATATTCTGATCACTCCATCGGACGATCCGGTCAATAAGAAGGCTTGGTCATCCTCATTAATGAACTGTATATCACTGATCCTCGAGCCCTCAGGGTTTCCATTCGAAAACCGACTCAGTCGATCCTGCTTCTTCCAGTCCCAGATACAAATAGTATCTCTGTCATCCGAAACCGCGAGATGGTCCTCGAATTGATGGAAAGTCATCTTGGATGGCTGGCTCTGATTGCTGAAGAACCCAGCCGATGTAGTCCACTTACCACTGCCGGCGATTTCCTTTTGAGGCTGAGTCTCTCTTAGAATCGCCTCGTTCCGTGATCTTCGCCACAAGCGCTCATTGTAATCAGTGCTACCAGGCTCCTCGGCCTCATTTGGTTTCATCTGAGGTTCTCGGAAATACTCGATAGACCATTCGAAAAAGGTACTCTCAAGCGGGAGAGCAGGAGGGATAGACATCTTGCGAGGCTGGAAACCTCCTGAGGTTGGTTCCTTAGCTGTATGATATGTTCCAGGTGTCCCTGCGGTATCATTTTGCTCTGGCGGTGCACTGAAATCGGGAAACCGGGAACGAAGTGGGAGAGGGCTTCGTTGCGCCGTGGGCGACTTCGGCGGCACACGGCCCATCGTATCAGGCGGGGAGCTTTCCGCACTCGGGCCACCGAACGGCAGCGTGAACAGGTAACTGGCAGTACGCTTCAGTAATCCTGGTTGAGCACTGAGAGTTGAGGTCATCGAGTCCTGTCGAACTGGTGTCATAGGTCGAGGGTCCGCGGCACTTTGCCTCGATGCTGCTGCTTTCTTGATACGACGCTCAATGTCGTCGATAAGCACCTGGGCGTGGCTTCCAACAGGAGACTGTAGCAAAGCGCAGTGAACGTAATCGAAGATAATCGTGGCATTGCGTTGCACCTCCGGATGCGGGTCGACAGTCATGATAAGAACGTGCTTCCAGATTGCCGCGAAAATTGAGTTGTGAGCAATCCCATGGGCGCCAGCTTTGATGGTTCCATCCGAATTACGATTTGCCATTCCAGCATAATGCAGTCCCATCTTTTGATCATTGCCATCATCCATAGGAGGCGACATGCGATATTCAAGGTCTTCTTGTAACTGCTCGTAGGCGGCGACCAGGAATTTGCTTTCATATCGTTGGATGAATTTGGAGAAGTAGACCAAAAGCTCCTTTCTGATCATAGCGTTGCCATCATTTGCCATGTCCATTACCGTCCACGAGATATTCTCTTCGATTCGAGCCACCTCATCTGTTAGGTCCTGAATGCCCAAGAATGTTGTCATAGCATAGAGCATAGCTGCTCTGACTTCACAACATATATCATGAATCAGAAGAACGAGCTTGGCCGGAGCACCCTCCCTAATACCACGCCATTTCGCATCTGGAAGGTCTTTCCACAACTGACTAATGCAGAGACAGGCCCACTGTCGTAGGAGTGGATTTTCGTTGTTCTGAATGTGGACTAGGCAGTAGCTCATGATCTCAGACTGATTGCACACTGTTTGGCCTTGCTTATAACCATCGCAAAGTCTGGCTAGAATGAAAGCACACATAGCTTTGTGCTCGAGACTGTCGACGACCGGAAGGCCCTCGTTGGGTTTTAAGATGGCGGCAAAGTACATATAACCACTGTCCTTTAGAAGATCTGTTTGGCAAGAGATATCCACAGCCAAAACTCGAGTCCATATGAAAACCATCACTGGTTTTAACTCATTCGCAGCTGACTGGAGTAACTTCAAGACGTATGGGAAGATGCCAATGCTCAAAGCTAAATTGACAGCCCATGGACCCATATCCAAGAATTTCCCCAGGAGAATTAGAGCTCGGACACGATGTTGTTGACTCAAAAGGACCTGGAGAACAACGGGTAACTGGTCCGGGGGCTTGTGTGTCACAGCACCTTGAGTAAGATAGACCTCGAACGCGGTGAGTTGCTCAGTGAAGAAAGAGGAGTTCAAGAACTCATAGTCAGGACGAATACCGGCCTCCTTATCTTCAAGCATGGGTAGTTGGGCAAGAGCCATTTCAACAGCCAAGTCCCAACTCTCCCATAAGGGATGTTGATGGGTATCGGGAAGCTCTGGAAATGATTGAGGATGGCAATTGTAAGCTGACATGATTCTTTGGGATAGGAGAAAGTTTCTGAAGAGAGCAGCAACCATCAAATCTTGACGAAAGAACTTTCTGAAAAGTGGACGTGGTAGGGTAGTCCACGCGATAGTATCGGTGATGGCAGTGAAGATCCAGTTCAATTCACCAAGAGGAGTTCTCCTCTCTTGCAACCGGCCTGGCAACTTCTTGGCCCTCTCTGGAGTGACTTGAGATGGCAGAGGATTCTGTAGGACGAAAAACCATAATGCCATCTCAATCGGTGTTGTTAGACATGATGTAAAGACGTCAGCCGGAAGAAGCGGGTTGGTAGGTAGATTCTCCTTAACACCGCAAGCTGCTAGATGAATGTAGGGTTCAAAGGGTTGGGGGATGTAATTGGGATCCTTGGAACAGTTCTCGGCTTCCTCATGTTTATGCTTTTCAACGAATCGATGGAAGTTGTTTAGAATATTCCCAGAATCAGAACAGTCCCAGACATAAAAGGTGGGGGCACCGAGCCACTGCTGGAGGTCGTACAGCGACACTGGGATGTATTGAGTGTAGTTCCTGTTGAAGACCCAGATTTCACCAGAGGGCGTTGGCTTCGGAACGCCATGGCCGTTGTAGTGGAACAAAACTCTCTCGTCCTTGGCATTTCTTCGAAGAGATTGGCAGAACTTCTTCGTCTCTTCTACAGAAGGGTCTAGGTATTGTTTGTATCTTGTTCGAATGGCCAGTGTTTCATATTGTGCTTGCAGTGACTTTCCAATGACCTCAAGAGCCTTCTGGACTGGAGGGTTGGTAGGATCTTGCCATGCCTCAAGCTTTGCCCCTGGGTTGGTCTTCAACTGATCGGGTGGTTCAACTCCTATATTGAGGCATATAGCCAAGGCTGCAGAAACCGTCTTCAATCGATCTTTCATACGCCAGTCCTGTAGCTCGTAGCCCAGAGACTTTGGGTTGCCTGTTGTCTCATGGCGCTTATCGGTAAAATACATGTACCAATTCTGCAGAGGCGTGTCAGCATTGTCTACTATGGCTCCAATGGTTGGCTGTGGCGACGGATTAAGGAGGCCGCCGTGGGCGGGAGGTTCCTGGAGTATGCTCTCGGGTAGCATGCTAACAAATTCATATTTGTCTTCGAGATAGTCTCTATTCCGGGGCATCTCATCGACGTGCTCCCAGTCGAAATGATGTGAATCGAAGGGATCCAGCTCAAAGCTGAATGAATTCCAGCCGAAGCCATGTTCTTTTATTTCTTTTCCCTCTTGGCTTTCCAAACCGCTCCTCGAATAGAGCTGGGGGGTAGGCGCGTCGCGACGTTGTTGAATAGTGGAAACCATGACGAGCGGAGGAAGCAGGTATATACCAAATAAAATCATCCGAAATGCACACCCGCGAGATCAAACTATGTTCCACTCGGATGATGGCAGCCCCAAAGCTAATGGATATGTCGGAAGATTGAATTTAGATGCCAGAAAGGAAGGAGAGACCTACTGTTGCCAACTGGGCGACATATTCCTCTGAAGCATAATGATCCTCAAAGCCGTGCCTAGCTCCCCAATCTTGAAGTCCATCGTCGCTATTAGATTCGTGGGCTTCGCCTCGAGGACCGAAATCGCTCTTAGCCCTTTGAAGCAAGGGCTTTGGTCTGCGCTTCGCTCTAGTATCCAGCTCAGAATCATCTGGTGAGGTCTCTCCGGTTCCGTTTGGCGCAGATGTTGGCCTGACCTGCAAAGAAGCTCTTTTATTAGCTGTCGCAGAGCCACTTGATTTAAGAGTAAAAATATCTGGTGCATCACTGTCATTGTTCAAGGCACTTTGCCCATATGTAGTTTGCACTGGATCGTTGGTGACTGCTGGTCTCGAGCTGATGCCATTGCTGGCCCGGGTACCGTTTTGTTGTGATTCCTGCCACATATTCTGGTTTGATGCAGAATAGCTCTGCGGACGGGATTGTTGTGGGGAGATGTTGGAAGAGGGAGGTGATTGACGGGGGCTGTACTGTTGGTGGTGAGTGCTACCCTGCTGAACTGCAACAGCCGTCATCGTCATGGTAGATGAGAAGCTGCCCTTCTCTAGGCCTTGAAGCTATTCATGAGGATGTTTGGTGTCGGCAGATTGTCTAATGCTATACGATAGCTCTGAGAGCTGACGATGGTCAGCTAGGTATACATTCGCGGTTCCCGCCAGTCCCAACAGTTAAGCATGCGCCGTCAGGTTTCCCTTTGGAACAAGCACCCAGGTCAACTTACTTTACAAGAGATCTGTTTATACTACTGCTGGTAGATGGATCTCAAGGTATGGATGATAGATGATGGGTGTTACTGTGAGCAGAGCGGCTGCAGAAGAAAGCAGATCTGTCGTGTACCACTCAGGTATATTCCAGTTCCAGTTTCAGCTCCAGGTCAGCTTCGGTCATTCAATGGGGAAAAGATACTTTCGTATAGATAGGTAGGTACCTATCATGAGCGCAGCGGTGAAAGTTGGAGCCGGCTTGACTCGGTCGGATCACTGATGTGAGGCTCCGCGCAGGTGAGGCAAAAATCGAGGAGGTCCTTATCGATAAGGCAGCTAAACCAGATAGAACATCAAAATTGACCAAGACTTCAAGACTTCAAGCCACCCGCTTTAGTAAGTAGTAGCCATTAGCTACTGTAGTATCCTTGGATCGGATATCTGATGTTTTAGATCAGATGACTGCTTTTAATATATCAGACTCTTGTAAGAGACTTCTAATCGGGGGAGGCCATCTATGGTGAAATGGGGCAAATACTTTTGGAGGCTGGATACACATTTACTCGTTACATCTGCTTAGGCGCCGGAAGATCTACTGGTTGCTGGCAACTTCTCAAAGGCCAGTTGCCTTGTCAGCCTGCATCTTCTGGATTCCTCGGCACTAGGTACAAAACGTCATATCTTGCATATCAAAATAGAGAAGTCTGATGCAAGAATATCCTCATTGTTTCAAGGAGCAGTTTACCGTACAGTCCCATAAGGCTGCATAAAAGGAGCACCGGAGGAAGGAAAGATCACCACTCTCTCCTTTCAAGGATCGAGAGTCAAGAGTCAAGAGTCAAGAGTCAATACCTTGCTCTGCCCACTAGGAAGACTTCCAGAAAGCTCCTGTCCCTGATCATAAGTTGGGTAGGTATGGCTGTTTTGAGACTTGGCTCTTTTTCCCCAAGCCACCCCTCGCCCCCTCTCGCCCCTAAGTATCTAAATGAGATTGAGGTCCACTTGAAAACTGTTGTCTGTGCTGTAAAATACTGTACGTATATGGTCGAGAGGTCGAGAGAGTGATTACGAAGCACCTCTCTCGAATGAGAGTATTGACGCCATACGGTTCTCGTGTTCATGTATTGTGATCTGGTATAGTATTTTGATATCTTTGAAGCCAAAGCACCGGAACCCATCAGGATCTTGAAATATGTTTCACTGATGTGATTATGCCGTACTTTAGGGTCACAGAGTGTTTCTGGATGGCTGCATTATCGTCCCGAGCCTATGACCATAGAAGTCCCCTACGACCGAGTCTTCTAGAAGTACATGGGAATTGCCCTTGAAGTCTTCCAGGTTGGGCAATGTACTGTATTAATAGTGAATGCTATCTTGAAACCTCCCGTTCCCCTTTCAATTTGAGAGAGAGGGGACGAGGATTCTAGACGACAGACGATGGTTGTGGAACGAGAGGAAGTCTCTGGGTTTATATGGTCATTCAATATTGTAGGAATATTGCTTCTGCTGCTTCATTCTCCAATATCACCCGAAGCTGCATCATCCACCAACCCAACCCCATAAATGAGCTTTTGCATGGTCCTTTGCCTTTGCAGTTGCCGTCCCGTCTGCTGCATGCAGAGGGAATTGCTGTTTGGCATTGGATACCTTCGTATAGTACTTCCAATTGATAACCAGAATTGGTCACGAGACTTTCGGCGGGAGTACTGCTGCACCACTACTGTAACTCGAGCAATATACTTTGTATACTAAAAATATATATATAGTAATAGTATCGTGCCACACAGTACTGCAAATAAATACAGAGGAAGTCTTAGCATTCGTTTAAACCAATATGTTGTTGGATGAAAGCCATTCTTAGTTGTTAGCCAGCTACTGTACTGTACTATAGGATTCGTAGATGTCTCCTCCTATTATTCTCGCACTTTTCCGCCTCTACTTCTTTCTACACAGTGACTTTATAACTTCGTAGTTATAGTAGTGTGTTCGGCGTACGAGCAGTAATGTTATACTGTAAGCAGTACAGTACCTACTGTAGGTAGATAGGAATGCTGGCTGCTGCATACTGTAGCGTTCTCTGCGACACCAGCCCCGATCAAGGCTGATTATCAAGTGTTTGATGGCGAACGACAATTACCTTGGTATTATTATTATTTTGGACTCAAGGTTCACGTCCTCTTCAGTCATCATTGGCCTTTCAGCCTGCGCGCATCCTTGGACATTTCCATCATAACTTTGCCAATTTCGCTCTCCTCGCCTCGCCCTTAACATCTATCGAATCTACTAGGCAAGTCAACACCGCTGCCCATTCACCTATTGCTGGCTGTCCTGCGGGCTGCTCCTCATCCTCACCCTCTGCGCATCACCATCTCTTACCATCGCTGCAAGTTGTCGTACAGCACCAACTTCAGGGCACTCATCGCAGATCCCCAGCCATTCATACGCCGGCCATCCTGGTGCCCGCTCAGACCAAAATCTCCTGTCCCTCAACCGCATCCGCATCCTCTAAACCTTCACTTTCTTCTTACCTCCCCTCACCCTCACCCTTACCCCCTTAGAAAGATTCCGACTCCCTCATCCACTCCCTCGACCCTGCTGCTGCCCTACACTGGCTTAATACTGGAGGTCGCCCGCCTCGAATGGCACGATGGCATTCCTCTTCAAGAGCAAGAAAAACGCTGAAAAGGCACAAGCTACAAAAGATGGTTCCAACGGTGTCGCAGGATCGCAGTCGTCTTTCCAGACCAATGGCCGCATCAACGAAAAGGGCGCCGTCCAGCAGTCATCTACTCCCTCCAGCAGTGTAAATAATTCTATTACTTCCCTCCAGGGTGGAAACCCAGTGGCTCCCAGCCCTGAGCAGGTGAATGGCCGGCGAGGGCCCAGTTCGGATCAGCCTTCAGATCTACCTGTAAGTCATAGTCTCACCCCAATTTGCGCCCGCACTGGGATAAACGAAACAGAGTCTCCTTTGTTCACCTACTGACCGGATGCGATAGTTACGAAACGGCTCTACACCCACAGTTCAATCCATGAATTCGAATCCGAACGCCTCGTTATATCCGTGGTCCCAGCGACGGTTGACCTACACCACTTCGCATCCGAGCCCATTCCCTCGATATGGCGCGGCTGTTAATTCGGTGGCCTCGAAGGAGGGTGATATTTATCTGATGGGCGGTCTAATCAACAGTTCAACCGTGAAGGGTGATTTGTGGATGGTCGAGGCAGGAGGAAATATGGCATGCTACCCCCTTGCGACGACTGCTGAAGGACCTGGCCCAAGAGTTGGACATGCTAGTCTACTCGTGGGAAATGCATTTATCGTGTATGGAGGAGATACGAAAATGGAGGACTCGGATGTCTTGGATGAGACGCTGTATCTTTTGAATACCTGTATGTGAAAGAACGAGACTAGAGTACGCAATTATACTGACAGAAATAGCAACACGACAATGGTCAAGGGCAGTTCCTGCAGGACCTCGTCCGTCCGGCCGATATGGACATTCGTTGAACATACTTGGGTCTAAGATCTACGTTTTTGGAGGACAGGTTGAAGGCTACTTCATGAATGATTTGGTCGCTTTCGATCTGAACCAGTTACAGGTTCCGACAAACAGATGGGAAATGCTTATTCGAAATAGTGATGAAGGTGGACCCCCTGTTGGGCAGATTCCACCTGCACGGACGAATCACTCAATTGTGACATACAACGAGAAGCTCTACTTGTAAGTCTAGGACTAGCATTCGGGTGTTGAGGTGCTGACTGTATCAGGTTTGGCGGGACTAATGGCTTGCAATGGTTCAATGATGTCTGGTGCTACGATCCTATACCCAATGCCTGGATGGTCCTCGACTGCATTGGATACATACCCGCTCCTCGAGAAGGTCACGCAGCTGCGATTGTAGAGGATGTAATGTATATCTTTGGTGGCCGAACGGACGAGGGGGCGGATCTTGGAGATTTGGCTGCATTCAGAATTTCGTCACGACGCTGGTACACTTTTCAGAATATGGGCCCTTCGCCTTCGCCTAGATCTGGACATAGCATGACCGCATACGGAAAGCAAGTTGTTGTTCTAGCAGGGGAACCGAGTACGGCAACCAGAGAAGCACCAGACCTAGCAGTTGTCTACTTACTTGACACAAGCAAGATTCGTTATCCTAATGACCAGCAAATCCAACAAGCTCCTGCTGCAGAAAGGGTGGCTCCCGGGGGACGACGGCCCAGTACCTCCGAAAAGTCCGGCATGGGCGCTAGTCGCGGGTTGAGTTCTCGGGATGGATCTTCACTGCCAGAGCCGAAGAGGTTAAACAGCATGCCGAGGGAGACTGGCTTTGGGCGAGGAAATGGCCAACCAGGTGTCAACGGCAATGACATTAATGGTATTGCTCCTGGGTCCGCTCAACCACAAGGTGCTCCCATAGTTCCTGCTCAAGCCGCGCCTCCCGGAGGGTCGAAATTACCCAGAGCATCCATGGCGCAGGCTCCTCCGGGACCTCCACCGCAGCAGCAAGCCCCGACCCCTCGATTGAACGGGGCGGTACCAGTTGCTGGTGGACGAAGCAAGTCTCAAACCAAGCCAGAAAGGGGATTCGGGCCATCCATCGATACATCTGTACGCAGTGGTTCAGGAGAAAATGGCTCAATGTCACCAGCACAGGGCAGGAACATGTCACCAGCTCCAAGGGAAAGTCCTAAGGCTCGAGAAAGTCCTAATACTAACGGCCGGCGCACTCCGACACAAGGCCAGCAAGTGTCGAAGTCGGTTGAGAATAACGGGCCACCCGTTAGCATGAACTCTGGAGCAGGAAGAGCATCATCAAAGACTCGGACTGGTCGACAGCAAGGTTCCGTAGACAGCACAGGTGAACAATCAGCTCTCCGAAATGTCACGAATGCTCGCCAAACATCGCCACCTCCCCCAACTCGCCAGCCAAGTAATCCTCTGTCCCGAAAGGGGTCTGCTCGAAATTCTCAGACTGTGGCTCTCCTCAAGGAACTGGATGCTGCTAAGAACCGAAACGCCTGGTACGCATCAGAGCTTGAACTTGCACGAAAAGCGGGATACGTCCCGAACCCATCAAGTAGTCCAATACTTGATCAAAGGGCAGCGGAGTCATTTGATGATGACGATAAACCCTTGATCGAGGCCCTGATTGCTATGAAGACCGAGCTATCTAATGTCCAGGGATCCATCGACAAGCAGGCCGTGTTAGCAGCAAGAAAAATCGCCGAGGTCGAGAAACAGCGAGATGCTGCCGTCAGTGAGGCGGTCTACGCCAAGGCTAAGTTGGCAGCCCACAGTGGCAGCCAAAGCAGCACCCCTCAACCAGATAGCGATGCTCGTGATCTTGGGGTGATGTCGAGCGACAGGTCTACGGATATCAGCAGAAAGCTTGCGGCGTCACTAGCCCAACAGCGGGAGCTGCAAAACAAGGTCGAGGTGATGTCTAGCGAGCTCGAGGCAGAGAAGCGTAACCGCAAGCTAGCCGAAGATCTCTCCAGTACAACCCAGAGCAGGATGTCAGACTTGGAGGTCTACAAACAACAAAACTCATCAGAGGTTGAGCAACTGAAGGCTGAATTGCATGATTCTAACAAGAGGGCTAGGGAAGAGTCCATCATCTGTGCTGAAGCCGTCGCAGCTGCTCAGCTACTTCAAGCTGATAAAGATGAGATGGAAATCAAGTACCAAGAGGCCGTCGGATCTTCCAAGGACCAAAGCGACACGTTCGAGTCACTACGAACAGCTATGGCATCTACTGCTGAGATGAGAACTCTACTTGAGCGCAAGCTTGAAGAGGAGCGAACTCAGAGAGAAAAGGTAGAGACGATGCTCACTCTGCTCAGAGGAGAGCATGAGGCTCGGGTCGCCGAGCTTGATACTGCTACCCGGAAACTCCGAGATGCCGAGGAACTGGTCGAGCAGCATGCCCAAGAGGCCCGGACTCATCGACAAGCTGTGTTCGCTGGTTTGGACAGGGTCGTTGCACGTGATGTTGGTTCTAAGGGATCCTCGAGTGACAACCGTGTCGCGGCTCTTCAAACCCAGGTCCAGGGAGCTAATGTAATGGTAAGAAAGTATCAGAATGCGGCTGATACTGCATCCGAGAAGCTTCGCAGTGCCGAGGAACGCATCGCCGGATTGGAAGCTTACCAGGAGCAAGCTAGCAGGGAAGGTATGTCTATTCGCAAGCAGCTTCAGATGACCATGCGAGAAGTGCAAAGCCTACAGGCCACAAATTCCGACATGAAGTACCAGCTTGCCAATCAACAATTGGAGGCGAACGCTGTCCATGTTCAGCACAACACCCTCAAAGATATCCTTGGCGAACGTGGCATCAGCCCCGCAGGTGCGGCGAGAGCGCGCGGTCTATCGAGTCCTCAATCCGGCTATAATACTCCAGATTTATCACGTCTCCGCGAGCTTGAATCTCAACTTGCTGCAAGTGTTCAATTGCATGAGAATGTGAAGCAGACTTATGAATCACGCGAGGCCGACAGCAAGGCTACGTACCAGGAGAAGCTGGGTCAACTTGAAAATGACTACCAATCTGCAGTGCATTACGTCAAGGGCACTGAAAAGATGCTTAAGCGTATGAAGGACGAGTTAGCCAAGTATAAGTCTGAAAACAGCCGTCTGAAAGATCAACTAGTGGAATCAGAAGACAGGAGTACTGCCAAGGATCCCCCTGGCGGATGGGAAGATGAACGCACCTCTTTAACTAAGCAAATCGAGAAGTTGCAAAGCGAGGTCAAATCTTCCGTCACCCAGCTCGAGCTGCAGATGGGAGAAGTGAGAAGGGAACTCGCAGTCACGCAAAAGGAGCGAGACCAGTTCAAACAAAACCACACTGAATCTCAACGACAGCTGTCAACCTCGACTCAACAAGCCCGTTCCGACTTAGCCCAGTTGCAACAGGAGAACGGCATTCTTGAGCGTCGTGCTCAAGACGCTGAGCAGAAGGTCTCAATGCTCCTCGACCAGGTCGAGCAGTCAGTGGATACCTACCGCCGCCAATCAAGACAGGTCGAGTCTAATAGCAACAATGGCAACCTTGGTCATCAACGTAACTTGTCGACCTCCGACTCCGTCTCAGAAACATCTTTGTACGATGGCGGAAATCGTAATTCGACGGCCTTAGATAGTCTTGCCAATGAGCTCGAGACCTTACGATCTCACTGGGAGAATACGAACAAAAACTACCGATTGAGCAATGCGTTTGAGTTTGAGGAGCGGACCCCGATCGGCAGATCAGGCGATAGCTTGGCGGCTGGTAACGCAGGCGAAGGCCTAAGTGGCAGTCTTGCTGACTGGAGAAAGCGTCTTGACGCCGAAGAAGAAGTTGCCAGAAGTCGAAAGAACAGTGAGAGCGCGATGTCGCCAACCGGATCTGGGAAGAGAGAGATGAGCCCGAGTGAGGTTGGATCAGGTGGCACGGCAAACAAGAACCAAGTCAACTTGATCTGATCACCCATCTCTAATCTAGATCTCATATCATACCACACAAGAACTGTACAACGAGCCGAGCCAAGAAGGCTAGGAGGCAGCCAAAAAAGAGGATAATTGCACATATATACACCACAAATAAGTCACCAAACGGCATTGTTCCCCGGCCTCGAAGGTCGCCTTTTCATTACATTACACGCAGGGACATACGTAGGATCACAAATCACAGGCGTTCCTCACTGGACCCGCCCTCGCTAAAGTTCATGATGCCACACTCGCTATCCCGTTATTTTGCGTGCGGGTGAAGGGAATTGTTTCTACCAGGACTTCTGCTCGGAGTTTCTATTCCCTTATGTCGCCGTTTTGAGCTTTTGTTTTTCTGGCCGTAAATCCTGATATGGATGAGGGGTGGGGGTAGGCGAGACGGGGTGGGAGCAAATGGATGATTACATATGATGATGAAGGATGCACACTAACTGCCTGTTGGGATTGTTTAAGTTCTAATTCTTCTTCTGTTCTCAGGGTGGTTTTGTTTAGCTCGACGATGAGGAGGTATTGAATATTCTGCTGCGTGGTGGGGTGAGGATCGTTGTGGTGGATGATAGGGCTTCGTTAATAGAAAAGAGTACTCTGTGAATGAGCAGAGAAGTGATAATGTAAAATAAGATTCTGACCTGACTTGCCATTCCCTCTGGTCGTTACGTGCTGATGCTCTTCCTCTCATCTGTTTCCCTGTTTAGAAAAGGAATCGGCGTAGTGAAGTACGACTTTGCAGGTGCGATGTTAGGCTAAATGCGTTAGGTCGATGATTAGGTTCTTGTACTGCCTGGACTCTCTTGTTTGATGGAAGACCTTTCCAAGATACTGACCGGACGCCCGATGACTCTGCCATGCTTGAATTCTCACCTTAATTTGATTACTTAACCTGTCTTGATTATCCGGATAAACTCGAATATTCAACCTGTATAAATACTTAGGAGGTGAGTAGTTAAAAGGATTTGGTTATTCAAGATCTTTCCGAATTCAAAATGTCCCGTGAGTAATGAGGCATTCGCTTACCTCACATTTTTGTAGGCAGAAGTGGAGAAAATTACTTTCTCGACGTTCGTTTATAATTTTCGGGAGAGCTTGGTCACATGGTAATCTGCTGGATCTTCTCCAACACGTTCTCGATATACCGCACTCCGATAATAACTCCATCCTCGTCAGCCCAGTGTTGCATTCCAACTCCAAAGCCCTTTCCATCCTCATCCAAACCATTTCCAGAGTCTAGGCACCTCAGACAGAGGAGTACAATATCGGTATATCTTGTTCCTAGACGAGATGGTAGTTCACGCTCAGCTAGATTCTCGAGCTCATGCTTGTTTTGAACAGCAACGCCATGGTGACCTCGTGTCTCCTGGAGATGGAGCTGAGAGAGTATGTCATTGGGAACAGGCGCTGATGAATTGTCATCGTCTTCTTCGTCCGTCTGGAAGTAGGATACAAACGAAGTCCATAGCCCGATTTCAAGCAGGACTACACCTAGGCTGTAAATGTCGTGCTGCATTTGGTAGTCCAGCTCTGGGTTTGTTCCATGCCGGGTGGGATGGCGATCTGACGTTGTTAGTGGTAGCTTTTAGCAATTTTGAACACCACTGACATAAATTCTGGTGCCAAAGATCATCTCCAGATCTGAATGTGTTGCCATCCTCCACTCGAAACTTCTCAAATCCCGCCAAGAAAGGAGCTCCAATCTGTGAACGGTAATTTTCAAAAACAATAATCGTCTCGGGCCTAATGTTCTTGTGGACAAACTGAACTGTATGCACGAAGAGTACAGAACTGGTGAGCTTCTTGGCTAGTCCTAGACGCTCATCTAGAGGGAACGAAGCTTTGGACAGCAGCACGGCGCGTAGACTCTTCGGACTTGAGAGCTGGCGAGGAATACTAAATATAAATTTGAAATCTAAAAGAGGTTGCAAGGAGATCGTCGTTTTCGGAACCTTGATAACTCCTCGACATTTCAAAAGCCCAAAGGTCTGGGGATCGACAGCTGTTAAGATGCGAGCCAGATTCCGGACTTCTCGGGTGGTCGAATTGATACTGGCTGCGGGGTTGCAAATCATGGTATCAATCAGCACCATCTCCTTTTCGTCTTCCAATAACGAGATCTCGACTGTAGAGTGTGCGACATGTGATGGTCTTAACTCAAGTTCGTCGGCGCCAATCCATATAGGCTGTTGATCACTTGCTCCGTTGTCCTGGTTCGTTCGAACGGCATCTCGAATGCCTTTGGCCGCAGTAATGATGGGAATTTGCCCAGGCCACTTCTCCTCTTGATCCAGCTCATCGTCAATATTTCCAATTGCCATTTGGGTGATGAGCAACCACGTAGGATCGTATCTTGCTTGCCACTTTTCAATATCGTCGACAATCCCGTAGAGGATCTCTCTCTGAAAGGAATACTTTGCCTTTTTCATCCACTTCATACCCTCTAGGCCTTTGATAACGGCGTCAAAACCACGGTCGTCATGCTTCCATTTATCCTTGGCTTTCTCGTCATCGCGTTTCTGGGCCATGAGTTGCTCGATAACCAGACTGGCAGTTTTGAGCTTGCCTTCTAGCTGTGAGAGGACCTTTGACTGCATTTCCTGAAGGGACTTATTCAGGCTTGGCGCTATCTTCTTCATGATCTTGATCTGCGTTTCCACCTTTAACCAGTTACTTTCGATGGCAACGAGCAATTCCTTCGCTTCCTCCTCGGCATGAAGATAATTTTTGCACCTCTTAACGAACTTTTCGCCATATCTGAAGTGAGTTAGAGTTGGAAAGAGCGTATGAATACGTCCATCAATCGAAGCATACTCACTTGAGGCACTGGTCGGCAAATGCAATAACAGCCAAAGCAGTTGCCAAGTCCATTTCGAATAGAAGCTTTGGTACAACAGTCAAGCCAGAGACTATGAATTCGAGGATGATGAACGAGCAGATGGCCACGGGTACTCCTTTAAGCCAGCCTCACGACCACGAGTGAGCCTCTAGCACCGAATGGACCACGCTGGTCGAGCTATGTAGGCTCTAGTGGCCTGTAACTACAAGTAAGGTGTGAGAAAAGAATTTCAAATCAAGTACTGTACAGTAGGTTGCTGTCAGACCCTTGAGCGCAGCTGAGCCTCGAGCTGCGGTAACGAGTAAAGAAACAGATGCTCTTCTTACGAAGGTACACAGAAGGAAAATGACGACAGCAATATTCGGTCTGCCAGTGTGTCAGTCTGCTGAGCTGATATTGATCTCCCGCTTCATGTTGTTGTTAGAAGTACGACCACAACTTCGTAGGTAATCCGCATATCAGGGTCTAATGGAGTCATGGCCCGCCCCGCCAACACCAACACCAACACCACCACCACCACCCCAGGCAATGCCCTCCGACGACATCGATCACTGGCACATCGATGCAATTGTCTTCAAGGACCGAGTCGAGGAGATCCATTACGTCTCCGATCCTGCCAGAAATGTAAGACGCCAGCAAAAGAAGATATTATGGGACGTCGAGAAGTTCCTAGGAAGTGGAGGATTCGGGGAGGTCCGTTTGGAGCGAAACAAAGAGGATGGCCAAGCTCGAGCAGTGAAGAGAATTGCTACGGCCAGCAACTCTTTGAGTAATAACGAGTGTGTGAAGGAATTAAGAGCCTTGCTAGAGTTTTCTAAGCCAAAGGCAAGTCAATCCAAGCCTTGTTGTCCCATGCTTGCTCATGTCCTAACTCTACCCAGTCAAGAGAAGCGGCAGTCTTCGTAGACTTCTTCGGGTGGTTCAAAGATGGTCCAGATGTATACTTAGCAATGGAGTATTTTCCGCTCGGGGATTTGGAGAGGAATGTAGTGGCACTTTCAGGGAGGATTCCCGAGATCGAGGCCCGGGACATTGCCGAACAGATACTCTCTGGACTGGAGATAATGCACGCCGAATCTTTCGCACATCGAGATCTCAAACCGCAGGTTAGTACAGTAGCAGGCTTCTGCTTCTACTCGGAAGTGAACCTTGTGCTAACACTGTGCCACTCAGAATGTCCTAGTCGTGGCCGGTCCTCCAAAATGGTGGATCAAATTGGGAGACTTTGGATTGAGCAAGAGACTGACTGAAACTTCGGCCTTGCACACACGGAGTGGAACTCTATCATACATGGCACCGGAAATGCTCAACTATCTGGACCACAGAAAAGCGGGCTCTGACTACACGAATGCTGTTGATATATGGGCTGCAGGATGCATTGTTTATCGTCTTGTTACTGGAGGTGTTCCCTTCCCACCTGGGACATCTCTAATGAAATACTGTGAAGACAAGTCATTGTTTCCCTATGATGACCTTTTTGACTGTGGCATCAAAAGCCAAGGCTCCCAGTTTATTCGACAACTCCTCGTAACTAATCCTCAGGATCGGCCATCCGCGACCCAGGCTCGTCAACATCCATGGATTTCTGCAGGAGAGTCATTGTTTACCACTGAAGTCGGATCTTCGCAGCTAGGCAGGGCTCTCTCCATCAATAAGAGAGTACCTTTAGAGAGGGCGCGAGCTTCTCAGGCAGAAAGACCAATGCATCCTCAATCAACTCTATTCGACTTTGGGGACTATGATACTGCTACCCACGCTGGTCTTAGATCATACCAGCCGACCTCGCAAAGTCCTGCTGGCTCTGGGTCAAGGGCGAAACCGTTTTATTCCCCAAATTCCCATCTATTATCTACTTCGGACGAAGCAATTGTGGTCTCTCCGAAAGTCCAGCCAGATGGACAGCAAAAATACTCTACTGACGAGGAAAAGGCGGCTCTAAAACACATCGCGGCTACCTCAACTGGTGATATAGCGCATAATTTGGAAGCCGAGAAAGCTATTCGTGCTGGTCATAGCGAGCTTAAAGATGCAGGCCAAGATCCTGAGAAATTATGTCGACCGAATATCGGCGATGAAAGGATGACAAGAAAACTTCCAAAGCTTACTTACGAGAACATCATAACTTCCAAAACAACATACACCAATCCTATTACAGACGATTTCCGAAGAAGCAAATTGGCTGCTCCTAGCCTGCCTCACTTATCTCGAGACGGCCTTGTGAGCAGACCGGGAACGAAACCTGCAAGCGAAACAACAGACGATTTCCCCATTGCAAGTGAGTTCCGAAGAAGCAAGTTTGGCCATCCTAGCCGTGATCTCTCACCCGGAGAAGCCTCTACCAGTGGACGGGAAAGACATCCCATAGTGAGCTCACAGTCTATACGGTCCGAGCGTAGGATGGCAACTCAAGTACCGGCACGAGTAAGAGCTATTTATGACTTCGTTCCCGCGAAGGAAGGAGACCTAGGCTTTAAAATAGGCGATATAATAGCGGTTATCAGAGCTGTTGATGAGGGATGGTTGGAAGCCATCAAAGGGACAGAAATAGGGAGGATCCCGATGAACTATGTCGAAGGAATACCGGTCCCAACTACAGCTCAAATTGAGAAAGATGGCATAAAACTTGTCAGGGCACTATTTGATTTCTTGCCGACGAGATCGAACGATTTAAAGTTCAGGAAGGGCGACATCATTGTTTTAAAGTGTCCGGCTGTCAATCATTGGTGGCATGGTAAAGTTGTTGCTTCCCAACATCCAAGAGAGGGTTCCACCCGGGGCATGTTCCCACTGGATTACGTCGAGATCACACCTCAGGAGCTGGATGATCCTGCTTTCGGGGGCATGTTCAATGTTTCGACCGGGGAATCAGGATATATTGATCGTGGTCCTGATTGACATCCACTCCCAACACTAGATTCCAATGAGTGTAATCCAGCCTGGGCCAGAGCGCACGCTTCAGGCCCTGGTTCCTAAGCTCTGCAACCTATGCTGGCTACACAACACAAAATAACAGCTTATGAACTTGCCTCAAAGATCAGAAGACCCGAGTAAGAAAAGTGAAGCACCGCTTCTCGCCGAGGGGTTTCCGCCAGATAAATCTCGTGCAGTGTGCAGCTACAGCTAGGGGAATACCAGATTGGAAAGCATCCAATCTAGATTCATAGGGTGTTATCGCATTAGGTGATTACCAGCGACAGAGCGACAACCATTTATTCTTTAATGCGGGCGATCTTTTTGGGATATACAGGTCAGAACCTACAAACGGCAAGTGGTTCGCAACGAACCACCAACCCCAGATAACATATCCAGGAAACGAGACCTGGCCCATGAGGGGATGGATTCCAGTCGATTTTGTTTCTGAGCCGTTAGACTTGCCTCGCGCTCTCCAGCTGTTGCTTTGCCTTTAGGAAATAGATAGTATTCAGATATAATCGGACTATTAGTGAATAAGCTGGTTGAGTTCCTGGATATAGTCTCGCGAGTTGAGAAGCCTTTGACTCCTGGTTTTGGCGAAGAATACCCCCGCCCCACCCCCCAAGGTATGGAATGGGTCTAGGACATAGCGAAGCTGTTTAGACCGGAGAGCACAATAGTGGAATACTCAGCTAGTTATCATCGAGCGTCTTACCACCCATATGAACTCGCGAACCTTGGCACCGAGTAAGAGGGCTCTTTTGGGTCATTCTTCTCGCCCGTTCTCGGTGGGCTTGTGAGGGCTGCAAAGAGGGGGAATGGGAGTCTTGCGAATATCCCTTCTCACCGACCCAACGGGCATAGTGCAGTTTGCACTTAGCTCCAGCAAGATAGACTGCTAGGACTCGTTGTAGTCTTGTAGATGATGGCTGTCAGTGTGGAGAAATTTATCAAGCCTCGAATATCTACGCCAGCTAGCAACCGGATTATATTAGGTTGTCGTGAAAATACTGTACCATGTCGATTGGTGGGTATGGGTCAAGACAACGACCCACGACCATCTCGACCTCTGGCTCAGCCTTTCTCTACTTTTGTTTTCTTCCTCTCAGTTAATCGCATTCTTGATACCAAACTCCCGAGGTCAAGAAGTCACATACTCAGATTAGAAGTTGGGAGAGAAACTCAGGCGGCCATGGTATCTCTGGATGTTTCTTCATTCGATTTATATTTGAATTCTTGACACCTATTTATAGAGACCTACAGTACCACATGGGGTATCAGGGTATGTGAAGCTCCACTAATTCATGTGACTCTAAAGGGTGTTGGGATTTTACGAAGTTCTGCTAACGGGAGGCTCCAGTCTCCATTGGTATTGTGTGCGATGTTGTAGGGCCTGGGAGGAAGCTGTGAGCTGGATGTTGGTATCACTGCCTGACGATCTGGGAAGCCGAAGAGCCGGTGAGCTGATGAAGAAAGGGATAACTCTGGGGTTACAGTGGCGATGAGAAGAAGAGATTCCAGAAAGCGGTGGAAGGGCGGTTGTTGACTGTCGGAGGTGATTTGGTGGTCAAGAGGTGGGCGGGTTGCCTTGGGACCCAGTTACACATGCGTGAGCGACAGAGATCTTGTTTAATAAAGGGAAGATAAGCTCCAAGCAGGATAAAAACATGGAGTTTAAGCTCCTTACCGCTGTATTGAAGTTCTTGAATGATTGTTTTCATTATAATTGAGTACATTTGAGGATGGAGGTAGGTGGGGTGAGGCTAGGGTGCGTTATTCTTTACAACGGCTCGTGATAGAATAGACCTTGATATCTTGATTCAGGATTCTGAGAAGTTAATGAATGGAGCTTCACTTCAAGACTGAGTTCACAATACAATTTAGTGACGAGATAACTCCTGCGCAATGCGTTGGTAAATTCCAACCGTCGCTAGCAGGCTTCCGACTGGAACAAGGACCAGGATGGAGACTGTATAAGGAGAGGGGGTATTTTATAAGTGACGTATCGAGTTGAGGATTGTGAATAGGTTTATATCTCACTGTTTTAGCCTCAAGCTTAATTCTCACTTTCTTCTTTGGCTAATATAAAGCGAATGGAGGCTCCGAGCTAGTAGTTCACGAGAGCGTAGTGTAGCAACTATAAGATAAGGCATAATTAATGTGCTGTTACATAGAACTCCTACTCTTATTTTAGGACTTCGAGCACATTCACAACCCTTGCTCTCCTAAACTAGTAATCTCTTCTATCGATTCATCGCAGTGAATAGCCAATCCTCTTTAGTATAAATATCTCGGAACTTCTAACCATCTTCCCCATTTCCTTCTACACAACACAAGCATATCTCCTTACAGGCCCCTCGACAGCAATACCATACACCATACACCATACATAGCAAACACCAACAAAAATGTGCAAATTCGTGTCTACCTGCTGCAGTGTGTGCGGGGTTGGCTGCGGGCAGAGGGTTGAAGAAGTCTGCGAGCTGAACTTGCGAGGAATTGCAACCCAACTGTGAGGTCGGAATACACGACTTGCCGAAGTTGTTCTAAACTTCCTGAGGAGGAAGCCACCTCCTGAACTCTGGGGAGAGTACATACAATTACTACAATGGCATGAAACGGGAATAGGATGGGGATCGGGAGGGAGAACTCAGTTTATCCGTGTTAGGGGGTAATACCTTGTGTGGGTGGTAATTGCTGTGCAGTGGGTGGGCATGGTATTGGGGTATTGAGCTATTGAGCTATTGAGCTATTGAGCTATTGAGATATTGAGATATTCGGCGATGACACGGCTATGACAACCAGAGTTAGAGAATAGACTCGTTGCTTCACTGGAGAGGGACAGCGGACGAAGTGAGTGAGGCTGGAAAGTGTGTGTGATGCGTGATGCGTGATATTGTGTGCTGTGCTACCAACCACCGCGCAAATTAGCTACCACCACTTCTCCAAGGACATGCCGAGTCTTGTCTTGACCCTACTCGGCACTCGTGCACGAACTCAAGCCGAGGGAGGACTGTACAGTACAGTACTGTGCAACCTGTCCTGTTCTACTTCCAATATCGCCGCGGCGCAATGAATCCGGTGCGTGACTTGTGCCAGCCTGACTACTGACCACTAACTGCTGACTACGGGCCTCCAAACTCATTATCTTCACCTCGGATCGCCAATGGAACCAACAGTTCCAAAGCAGGGGATCAAAGCTGCAACAACACGCTTGCCAACAGCAAACGTACGAGGCGGGGGATGCGTTGAATGTTGGCTTGGGGCTGGTGTTGTGCGTGGTGCTCCTGTACTGGTTGGACGGGGTTACTGGCACTGATACTGACAAGTTACTTGTCTTGTACGAAGTAATCCTACAAGATACAAGCACGGACAGTACAGTACAGTAGAGTATGGTGCAAAGGAAAGGCAGATGACACACACAACCAGGACGTGGATGTGGATAAGCGGATGAGGGGGATGGATGTCTGACAAGAGGAATCCCTTGGTAATGTACTGACAGGACTGGACTGTACTCCAGTCCCGTTGCTCAAGTCGGATATTAGAAATTTTACGGAGTTTAATGGCGAACAAAGAGGGGGAGGGGGTTCAAAAGGAGGTCGGTGGGTTTTAATCGCGCAGTATAATAATAGAACACTTCGTACAGTACTATACAGTATAGTATAGTGATATGGATGGGCATTGGGGATTTTAGACTTGTGATGAGGCGAATGGGATGGATCATGGAGGCGAGAGAGACCAGTTGAAACGAGACGAGGCAGAGGGAGGCCCATAACGTATGCATTTATGGTTACAGTATGCTGAATGCTGAATGCTGGTGCAGTACTTCGTACTATACGAAGGTACTGTACTGTACGCCAATTAAGGCATGTCATGCTAGGTATGGCTAGGCACAGTATGCGTTAATAGGAGTACAGTACGCATTAACAGGAGGCGGGCAGGAGAGTATTGGATGAGGCCCCTTTTATGCTACAGTATTCACGGGGGAGGCACAGCGCCAATATAAGAGATAGGAGGTACTGTAAGAGGTGCAATCTCGTTTCGAGGACCGAGAGATGGCCATTATTATTGCAAATGAGGTTATTGATGACGGGAAAGGCGCGAGAGTCGAGAGTCGAGAGGAGTGAGTAGTGACTTTGAGGGCAGAACAGGGCAAAAGGAGGCCGTCCTAAGTGAGCCAGGGCTGAGCTGAGTGGTTAAATCACAAGTTATAACAGGTACTCGTTTGATAGTTGGGCTCTGATCTCTGGTCTCTGCTCTTTGAGCGTTGGGCTCCAGCCATTATTTACTCTTTGGGCGATGAGGCTGTGGGCAAGCTGTCTTCGGTGACGGGAGGAGGAAAAGGCCAAAGTACTTCACAGTACCCACATAACGCGAACAAACGTTGGAGGATATTGGTGCGAGTAATGTTACTTTATAAATGAATAATTATTAATTACATTCAGCTGCTGGAACTAGACGTGCAACTCTGGAGTCTTCTAATTCTTGATCTCTCGCCTCCTCGCCTCCTCGCTGATGCAGACACGCAGGAGTGTTTTGGCCCCAGTGGATTGACTCAAGGACTGTGGACCAACAGTGTTCCGATATAGCAGTACAAAGGTAGTAACGAAGTAAGGTAGTGGCCCCTCTTTTAGGCGTCGCTATTCATGATCAGGCTTTTGTCTTTGGTTTGGTTTGTTTGGTTTGTTAATCAATAAGAATTATCGATATTGACAATGAGATTGATATTGACATTGACATTGACATTGACATTGACATTGATATTTGATTGATTGATTGAATAGTTGAACAATTGAGGCTATCTTCATTTCACCAGTCTGCTATTCATAATTATCATAATGAACAAGTCAGTTGGCCTTGATGTTTGCAATGTTTGCAGCTTGTTCGTTCGTTCCACTTCCACTTCCACTTGCACCGCAGAGACTCGCTCCCCTTGTCGTCCTTGATGCGGAAATAACAAAGCCATACAGTACAGGATTTATTCTCTTTAATAACCATCACCTCTCCTCTCCTCTCGTCTCATCCCACCCCATCTCATCTCATCTCATCTCATCTTTGTACTGTGCTGCACTTGGCCCAAAGCAGGAAGGTTCACGTGATTTTGGCCTGATTGCCGCTAACCCCTTGGCGAGGAAACCCTCCTCCGGCTGCATCCTGCGCCTTTTCAACTTCAATCGACGACTTTCTCTTCTCTCCTCTCCTCTCCTCTAGCCCGCTCACCACCACATTCACAACCCGTACTCATCCATCTCTGGGTACTTCTTCGTTGGAGAACCATAGCAAGAGAACGAGAGAGACAGAGAGAGAGACCATCTCTGCCCCTCTGCCCATCTCCTCAGCATATAGGTACGTACATACGAACCCAGCATTCCCACGCCCTGCAACACATCACCCACATACATACCACACACCTGTCAACGCATTCAACCCTCAACCCTCAACCCTCAACCCTCATCCCTCATCCCTCATCCCTCATCCCTCATCCC